>JAQFZO010001705.1:0-14675 GCA_034695885.1 Geophilus flavus
TTGGGTGTAATTGGCTACCTTCTTCAATTTACACTTTTATATACCTTTATTACACCTTTTCAGGTGTAAAGTGAATTATCTATGGTGTAAAAATGTGTTTTACACCATTTTACACCATTTATTTTTTACTGTGTGGAGTTAGTCAATCTTCACCGTTGCCGCCGTTACCATTTTCGCCGAGAGTCTCCATTACGTTTGGGAAAAGTATGTTGCAAGACATCTGTAACCTCGTTCTCTTGTTGGTGGACAAAGCCGATCATTCTCAAATTTTTACTGAAGTCGTAAAAAAAGAACTCACTTTGGTGTCTGATCTCGGGGAATCACTTGCTAATGTTTGTTTCACCAACGGTTTCTTGAATTTCTTAAATACATTTTTATTTTTTAATGTTTATTTCAGATAATGTCAGCAAATAAAGAGCTCGAATTGATGTCGGTGGGCGAATTGACGAAATTTACCAAAGTGATTATTTCAAAAAAGAAAGGAGGGGCTATTTCGCTCCAATATTTGGGTAAAATGCTAAAAGTGTAATTTTTGTTCGCATTATTTCGTAGATGAATTGGATGAAATTTCTCGAAAATACGGTTTCCGATTTCGTGACCGTGACGAAGCACACAAAGGTGGTGGTATATGCAAAGTCAGTTTTACAAAAGATTTCTGCAACTATCCGTCAATTTAAACCGAGGTAAGTTGGCTTTTAATTTCTCATGTATCAACTCATGAGCAGAATTGGTTGTTACGGAACAAGTAATCACAAACCGGTGATTTTTGACATTGAACAATACTTTTCTACGTCGAGTTGTGAGGTCGCTAATTCCCGCTCTCACCTCGGTACAGACAGACACAGCCGAGACAGTTCTCGGTGCCTACTAAGAGGTGGGAACCACGTAAAGGTAGTGTACACTCTAAAATATCAAGGCAAAATTATATACCTACTATTAGCATAGCATGTAAAAAGAGAAGTAGGAAAACTCTTTAGTATTCCTGTTGCCGCCAGAGGTGGCGCTGCTGTAGATTTTTGCTGGATATTTTTGGGATTTAGCATGTATTGTATTAGGTGTATTAAAACACTTTTAAAATTGCTTTTTGTCCCAAACGTTTTTAGAGTGTAGGGCTTGGAAGTTTCTCCAACAGAAAACCCGGAGACGCGGTCAGTTTGACGCGAGTATCCGGAAATGGGCTCGTACCACCACAGAATGTATCGAGTGGAAAATATTGTGGACTGGGTCGCCGCCTAGGTCTCGACACCAGTCAGCTTCACTACCATACATTACTGTGTCTAGTGAAGCCAACAGGAAGTTTGTTTCGAGTATGAAAATATAGGGTACCGTAATTTGTGGGAATAAAAACGTTTTAGGTCACTCACCTTTGGGTTGCCTTCTTAAGGGAAAGTCCCACTTCAAATTTACAAATGTATTGAATGACCATCTAGTAAGAAATTTTAATTTGATTGCCACTGGGGCATCTTCCCACAAATTACCCTACAGATCATAAGTATGGTCCAATTGCGTATTGTTGTTCTCATTCCTATAAAATGTAAACATAAATGTAAATGTAAATGTAAATGAAAGCCTCGACAATAGCTAGACTACATCGATTCATCCATCTGATCACTCAGTATCGTAATCATTAATGTTGTTCGTGTCTTTTCAGAACCACAGTCAATTTTGTTCTGTTGAAAACAATTTTTCCATTGCTTCCCCATTTAAGCTCGAAATTTTGTCAGATATATTTAAGTATTACAAGTGAAGATGTGGAACATGCGAAATTCGATAGGTGTTGTCGACCTTCTTGGCCCAAACAATGGAATTTTGTCACACTAACGTGGTGTTTCTAGACAGATGTTATGTACATCCCCCATGTTCGAATATTTGCCTTATATGGTGCTGAAGTTTTATGCCGAAAAGCGGGTCAAACAGGGAGACTTGGACACGGTTACATCGGGAGAAATTACTGATGAGTTTACACGAGTTAATAGAATATTCGTAATAGGTGTCTTACATTGCGAATTCAATCCTACGCACGTATGTCGACGAACTGACGAGAAACCAATGGTTGAGTAAAATCAGCAAAGGGAAATTAATCGATAAGGTATGCAGTGAGTTCATGAATGCTTATGAAATCAGGATAAAGGGTAAAAACGTTGCAGATTAAGTCGATCAAATTTGAGTATGGATTTCCGAAATCGATAAAGGACGAAAAAAAGTTGGACATCATTTACGAAGGGGTAATTCATGATTACCGTAATCATTCTTGTGAAACAACAACTATTTTGCAGTTGGAAGTTTCGAAGAGCGACCATTTTGGTAACGTGGTCCGCATGTCGACAGTACATACTCTCCTGCGCTTGTCTGAGCTGAAAGACGACTCGAGGACAAAATTAGTGTAAATGTCGGATAATTGACTGCATTGTTTTGCTCGGAACGGAAAAAATGAATTTTTATTTCTTAAAAACTACAACTCGATTCCAAATGCCATTTTTATACACACCGAAAATGACACTGCACAAAACCCGACATTGATAACACATCTCGTTGCTTTCGGGAATGACACTTTTTTACTTTTTCAGTTGGATCGAATCCCCGTTTAACTTTGTAGCTTTTTACGTTCCACGCGACAATAAGATCGGTAATCTCGATTTTCAATCGTTAATTTTTAGTCTCACAGTTAACACCGCTGTCCTGAATAGACATATCCGTAGTATTTATAAAATCAGCAAATTTGACCAGCGATTCACCAATGTAGTATACGATCCGATATCGATTTTAGTGATATTCTTATCAGAATGCTCATTTCAGCGCATTGCAATACGGGATAGTCGGTGCGGTAATAGCCCACGAAATAACACACGCATTGGATTCTAACGGTATGTTCGAATAATGTATAATCATGGGGAAAAAAATTTGTGATCTTTTAACACACAAAGGTGTACAGTTCGATAAATACGGTAAACTTAATTCAAATTTGGACAAGGAAAGCGCAAAAAGTTTCGAGTCCAAAATAGACTGTATCATATCTCAATACAATAGTTATTGCTTCAATTTTACGAAATGCGTAAGAACATTTTTATTTCATTTGTTCGATGGATAAATAATGTAAATTTAAAAATATGCAGGTCGATGGTGAGAAAACGGTGAATGAAAATCTGGCTGACATCAGTGGCTTGAGGATCGCCTATTTGGTATTGTCGATCAAGTGATTTAGTTTATCATAATCGTTTATTATATGATTGGCAGGCTTATTTGAGGGAATTAAATAGGAATACATCCTCCTCGAGGATCAGTTCTCGTGAGGAGGTTACTTTTTTTCGGATACCAGACAGTGTAAAAAATAAGAGTTTGGAGCTGCAGTTCTTTTATTTCTACGCTTGGGTAAAATTTGTTTCGATTTTGTTTTTATATTTTATGTGGCGCACTACGTATATTAAAATGACTTTTGCTACAGTGTTGGTGCACGAACCTAACTGACGAGACCTTAATAGCAAATATGGACTATGACGTTCACAGTCCCAATAAATTCAGGTATTTTTTTTATTGAATTTATATAGAGTTAAAGTGAGAGTTTATTACGCAGAGTCATCGGATCTTTGACCAACCTGCCTGCATTTTCGAAGAAATTTGGATGCGGGAAACCACCGTGTCAAATATGGTGACAATATTTTAAAAAATGTGAAATTTGTAAAAATATAAATAAATAAATAAAAAGAATAAAATAAAATTGTTATATCCACACAAAATTATCCACTCATTGTTCGGTAAACAAAGATCATCCGTAATTGTCGCATGTTTGTTGTTGTTGCCACATCTACCGTAATCCTAAAGTATAGATTTCACTTTTTATCAAATCAACTTACTCACTTGTCAGTTGCACAATTTGTAATGTGGTGGTATAAAAAAGAACGTGAATCGGCGTCGACGTCGGTCGAATCGGCGGTAAAATTGGGAGAAGAAGAGTCGAAGTAATCATTTTTCACGCAGCATACGACAGTAACCAAATCGTTTGTTTTTATGGTTTATTCAGGGGAAGTGTACACGCACAACGAAGAAGACGCCAACTCTCAGTTAACATAATGGCTGTTGTATTCATCGTGGGTGTCATACTCTTCATAGCCCTACTCGTTTTTGGTAAGTATGTTGACAGATTTCATACTGGTACATGCGCCATTACATTTTCTATTTATAGTATTTCTCACACTCCGCGAAAAGCACAAAAAACCCGAGATCTTGTGCGATGAATTTTACTGGCACGCTTGTACAGAAATGAATGCCCGTGCCGGTCGTGGTATTTTTAACGTTAGTCAAAGTATTGTGAGAAATGAGGTGAATGGTAAGAGAGAAAAATAAATTTTCCGATTGTAAAGTGCAGAACACACCGTAGTAGACACCGTTTCGCTTGTGGTACGGATTATTTCGAATCTCCTCAAAGACATAACGTCCATTCCATTCCGAAAACCGCATTATTCGCAATAGTACATCATCGCTGAGCAAATGCTATTTTTGCACGATTGCGCACATTTGCAAGCATCGGGGTATGGATTTTCGGATTCGCAGCTTCTTGAGGATTCAGAATCACCCTATACAACATGCGAAACTATGTGTTCTGCAATCGTTCCGTAAATAATTAACGTTTTTCCTCCATTTCTCCATATACAGCGCTTATCACGCAATTGTACGAACATAAAGACCATACTTTCGTAAATTCCAAACTGTATGACATGTATGTATCTTGTTTGCAGGAAGGTATCGTTTTCATTCTTCGTCCTGTTTATAATGGCAGTAAAAAAAATATATGTATATCTTTAGAACTGATCGAAATGAAAGGAAAACAACCGCTAACATTTTTTTTGCACACACTCGGGGGATGGCCGGTGATCGAAGGAGCATTTTGGAAGGGTGACATGCTGAAAGCGATAGAAGTTATCGGAAGTGTCACGAGGTTATTTGGCTCAAATTTCATATTCCGTACGGACGTGGAGGCTAACATGTTGCTAGACTTCAAACCGATGCTTTATGTGAGTACGAAGAATTGTGATCGACCATATTTCATATTTAATTAAAATTAGATTACAGGTTCGATTAAAAATTCATTTCCGCAACCTCCACCAGTGCACAGAAGTTTTTTACAAATTGACGATGATTTTTGGAAAACCATTTTTGAACTCGTCCTTGCATTACAAGACGACTTCGAAGACAAGAGTTTCTCGGCGTCAAGATTCGAGTTAATCGAAATGGATATCAAATCGATGCTGAAATTGGCGAATTATATAGCAAATATTGTGGTCAGTTTTTATACTAACAATAGGGTTGTTGTACCTGCAAACGAATGATTTGTTTCAGGTGAACGACACGCCCGAACCAGAGGTCGAGTTGGTATCGGTTGGCGACTTGTCGAATTACACAAAAGTAATTGTTTGGTTTTTAGAAAATTTTGCACTGCATAGACCAATAGGTTAATTGGTAAATTTTGTTGAAATTAGATGAACTGGACGGTGTTTCTTCGAAGTGCATTATCCGATTCTGTGTTCGTGAGCAATGATACCAAGGTTTTGGTTGCAGGAAAACCTCTTTTAAGGGATCTTTTTACAGCTATTGTAAAATTTACTCCGAGGTTAGTGGTAACATTGCGTTAGATAATGATAGATTTTGTGAGTATTACTACTGTATCAAGTACAGAGTATGACATGGTTTTGGATTTCAAATATAGTATTAAGTAAAAATGAGAGCAGAAGAGAGATGAGTAAGAATTGATAAATTTCTGTGGCACAGGCCACGTTGATGGGTTCTCCTGCATTTCCATAACTGGTTTGTGGCACATGGAGTAAGTCTGGTGACTTCCTGGACTTAAATGCTGTAATTGGATTTAAGGCTTCTGACCAACTTGTCTCTTGCCTACTGGGCTCCTGAAGGCTTGACAGTTGGGGTTGAGGATCTCTTAGGCTCTGATGTTGCTATGTTGGTCGTTGGTACAACTGGTGCGGAGGGGCTTTTTATACAAGTGGGTGCCAAACTCTTTAACAGACCCTCGTATCAATGGGAAGAGGCCACGATGGAGGCGAAGGTCATCGTGCAGGAGAGGAGTGCCAAATTCAAATTGAGACGCAGGCATTTCCGTACCAGAAAATAATACCACAAGCTCGGCTGGTGCTTTTACAATGCCCAATCTGGACTTCATGAAACATAAGCGTGAAGAGTAAATACTGGCACAATGTAGCGATGGGATGGCTCCAAATATTCAAACCAGCTTTGAATCCCATGTCTCCTGTCTCCTGCACTCAGAAAAAAACATGACTAAATGTACTCAATTTTGTGGCAAATTACAACCTATTTTCTGAGTGTCACGGTCGAGTTCCGCATCCTAAAAGGTCCTATACAGTCGACTTGTGGGGACATTTTAGGATGTAGGTACTGCGTGAATTGAAAGTGAGGCTTCTGGGGCAGGTCCTGTATTTTAATTCCCCGACATCCCAAGGGGTCCGTCGTCACAAGCCTTGCTGGTTAGCGATTGGTCAAGGCAGGCTTTCTTACTAGGCTGTCATGTCAGGAATTAAGGTACTAACTTGTAAGCATATTGGCAATCATTAAAACTCAAGAAATACCACAAGTTAAAACCAATGGGGCAACATATACTGTAAAATACTGCCAACACTTGAATCGAGTTCTTCGCGCTTCAAAAAACTGGTCACATCACTATAAATAAAAGGTATTTTTCTCATTTTCAGAACAGTTGTCAATTTAGTCATATTTGCTGCAATACATCCAATTCTACCACACTTGAGTTCACCCTTTAGGAAGATGTACAACAACATCAACAAAGCATTGAAATTGACACTATACGAAGGAAGGTTTGATCAATATTTTTCGAGCATTGATCTAGATATTGACTGTTTTGGTTTTTAGGAGTGATTTATGCATAAACATGGCAATCGACTATCTGCCTTATTTAGTATTAAAATATTACACCAAACATTACATCAAGCAGAAAGACTTAGATGCAGTTAAGTAAAGAAATTGTCTTTTCTCATTAGATCAATTTTATAAATTACAAACTCACACAGGTGGCATACATTACGAACTCGATAGTTCACATGTACATCGAAGAACTGATGAAGAACGATTGGTTGACTCAGAGCAGCAAAAGGGAGATTATTGACAAGGTAGGCAATGAAGTTATACAGGATTAGTTGGAAAATTTGTTATTTACTCATAAAAATGTTGTAGATCAGTTCGATCAAGTTTGACTACGTTTTCCCGAACTCTGTGCAAATGGAAACACAGTTGGCATTTATTTACGATAGAGTAATTCGCATTTCCGTTAAGGTGTCTCAACCAAGTAAAAACAAGATTTTTCGAATTAATTTTAGCTGACATTTAAATTTGAAACTCATTTCGTCAATCTCATACATGCCATAATTGTAAATTCGGATTTGAAGTTTTCCAAGTTGAAGAACGATCCAAGAACTAAGTTAATGTAAGTATTAATGTCGGTTGGAAATGGTACACGATTTTTATACCGATCTAAACAGATGGAACAGATCACCTTTTTGGTCGCAAGCTCGTTACTTACCATTCGAAAACAGGATTGGTAAAACTTTTAAATATTTAAAAATTACCGTGTAAATCCTCTAGTAGTGTACCCGGCGCACTATTTGTAAAATTACGTTCTCCCCGCGCTTTATTAGAGACCTGCGTATTAAACGATCACAACAAAAAATTTAATTCCATCCAATCATTTTTCAATTCCATACTCACAACTTTGGCTCCTGCTCCAGGAAGTCTAATTCGTTATTCCCAATGTGGATTATAATTTTACGCCAATTCGAATTGCAAACGCTGTCGTTTGCATTCCCGAATCGTAAAAGTGCGATTCCAAAATTTTTTTTAACTGCCACTTTTTCAGATTTTACTCTCGTAAGTTCAAAAACTTGCAGATTAAATACGATATCGAATTTGCGAAGCGCCGTGTCAAGTTGCAGTTTATGGAAAGTCCCGAATTTCCTATAGTCATTAGTCATTAGTCATTCAACAGGGTCTCTATTATAACGCCCAGCATTGCAAAAGAGACCCGCGCACTAATCACAAAAATCGAATTTCTCCCCGTGGTTAAATTGATACCCGCGTACAACTAGAGGATTTACGGTATTTTATTTTTACTTTGGGTTTAAATTTTATTTCTTCCGTAAAATTTTAATTACAGAAATATCTGCAATGCTATTAAGGGGAGCAAATTTTAGCAGCAATTCACACGTGTAATGATTTATGATTCAAAAACAAATTTTTATGAGATTTGATTTGATTTCATTTAAATTTAAATTTTAGTGCCTTGCAATATGGAGCTGTTGGAACGATCATTGCTCACGAAATGACTCACGCCTTGGATACTAAGGGTATATAGATTTTAAAACAAAAAAAAAACGATTAGAGTATTTAGTGTTATCACTCTCGTGCACCGAAGGATTAAAGATGGATAAATATGGTAGAAAATCGTCGGAAAAACCTTTGATGGATAAGAAAAGTGCAAAAGTTTTCACGTCTAATGCCAAATGTATCATTGCTAAGTACGATGCATATTGCATCGACTCAACATGCGTAAGAAATTTCCGGTCAATTCTCGATTTTTGATGAAAATGTTGATTTTAGTGTGTGTAATTGCAGGTCGATGGTAACCTCACTTTTAACGAAAACCTAGCAGACATCACTGGCTTGAGAATTGCATATCTGGTAATTTTAAGGATGTCCCTATAGGCATTTATCATAGAAACTATACCAGACCAGTACCGTAATCAAAGATCTGTTTCAGCAATAAAATAGGAAGTAATGGGTGCTGGTAGCAAGTGTTCACGAGATAAAATAAAGATGAGCATGAGACTCAGGTTACCATCGATATACAATTGAATTCAGCACCCACTACTTTCCATTTAATGACTAACAGATCGTGTCGCGCTTCATCACTCGAAATAAAAACTACAACAGTTTTGGGTTAGATTATACCAACGTGTGGTTAAAGCAAGTTTATTTAAACAGAAAAATGAAGGGAAACTGAAGTGTCACAGCTATTGATGTTTTTTTGAACGTCATTTTTATAATGGACGTAATAAAGATGTTGTTTTAATTTTGTACGTGTCACTGTCGGATGTTTTCTGGACGTCATTTTTATGTCCATCATAAAAATGACGTCCAAAAAAACATCAATATCTGTGACACTTCAGCCATACGACGTCGCAGACGTTTTACAAGTCCATAATGTTGACGTCTCTGAGACTTGGCTGTGCGCATAGGGAACGTGCAGATGCTTTACCAACTTGGTGATTGGACAGTCCGTAGTCCGTACCCAGGTGTTGCGGTCTTCCAAAAACTCGGGACACGGGTAAATTCGGTATGTACAAGTCCGCGAACTCTTAATACCACAATCTTTGATTACTGTTATGGTTTCTCATGGTTACACATATGTGAGACCCTCCCCCTCTGTATAGTCTATTCATTTCTAAACATTTACATAATTGCTAGGCTTATTTGAAGGAAATAAAACTCCATCATAGATATAAATGGTATCAACAACGACACGAGGAGATGCAATTTTTTTATTATTTTGCTTGGGTAAAGTTTTTTTTATTTTTTTTAAATTATTATTTTTAAATTTTATTTTTGTGACACGAATGAAATACTGTGTGAACTTTGTATAGAATTGGTGCTTCTTCGATAACTCCGATGCGATTTTAAAACAAATTATGAATGACGAAACTCACACTCCCTACAAATTCAGGTAAATAAATTTCGATGATTCGTATGAGGAAAACTCAAAAATGAATTTTTATCTTTCAGAGTTGTTGGCTCGTTGACCAACATGCCACTATTTGCAAAGAAGTATAGGTGCAAGCAATCCGATCAAACATGTATAATGTGGTGAAAACCCAAAGGAATAAACGAATCAAACAAATTATGCATTCCATGTAAACTTAAAATAAAATGTTTATAAAAACTTTCGCCTGTTTACTCGTTCCAGAAAAATTAAAAATGATCATCACTGAATCTTAGTGAAAACGTGATGTAATAATTGTGGTATTATGAGCCCAATTCGGATACGATTCTCGCTGACATAGTTTCGCATGTGTTAGGGTTATTCGGAATCCTCTCAGCGTGGGGTTTCCGAATATCCATCTTCAGAGATTCGCAAATGTGCACAAGTACATCGCAAAAGTACATCGCACCATTGCACAAATTCACTTTCAAATGCGAGCGATGCGATTTTCACTTAGCGTATATTTGCGTGACTTGGGACATGGAGGAACCCCTTTACTAAGAGGATTCTATAAATCCCCCAACCACGTGCAAAACCACATCAGCGAGAATTGCAACATTCAATTGCGATTTTCGCACTGTTGCGCACATTTTCAAATCGAGGACACCATCAGATTCGCCACCCAAAATTTCCTATAATACATGAATCAGATTATTGAAATTTAACCTTGTTCAAAAATTATTTAAGGTGCTGAGTTATTCTGACTCAACCTTTGGGCTGTTGGTAAAGTGTAAATAGGGTAGGCGGAAAATAAATATTTTTACTAAATAAAATCATATTTTTCTAGTACATTCTATTACATGAACTTAAATTGAGCACTTTTCTCTTGTGTGCATCAAAAAATTGAATTAAAGAATACTTATTTTTGCCCAAGTTTTGGTTTTTTTGATGAATTCATATTTTCCTGCTATCCAATGAGGAATACCGGTAACCAGACATGAGCAATCAAACCACATCAAACATTGCAAAGGAGAGGGAGAGTGAGAGTGAGTGAATTACACTATTCTGTAGTGAAGGGATTAAAATTACTGTTTGAAATGGTAAATACTATTCCATTACTCATAAAACAACTTCTTTTCTTCTCATTAACATCCTGTACGTTTTAGTTTGAATTTAATTGTCATTTTTACATAGTTAAATTTGTCTTACATCACTCTCAGCTTATTACTTTCAGTTTCAGTTTTAAAATTTTTCCAAATTATAATTTCAATTTTATTTTTATTTGTTCGGGAAAAAGTAAACACCTTAGATTACAGGTGTAATTGGTATAGTACTTTGATTTTTAAAATTAAATTTATAAAATAAAATCCCATTTTTGATCATTTTAAAAATAAAAATTCACTTACAAAGTTCAGGTACCCTATAGGGTATGTCCCATCCTTTACCAACAGCCCACCCTTTGTTGTGAAATGTGATGTAATGATGACTATCGTATAACAATCAGTGTTAAACGGTACTCGTTATGTTTGATACTGGGAATCGGGTTGCTCCTGATCCATATCCACCCCAACCTCCATATCCACCTCAACCTCCTTATCCACCCCAACCGCCATATACACCGCAACCTCCATATCCACCGCAACCGCCATATCCACCGCAACCTCCATATCCATCCCAACCGCCATATACACCCCAACCTCCATATCCACCTCCGCCGCCTCAATATTATTACGGACCTCCACCTCAATATCAACAACCGCCGCCTGGTTATTATGCTTATCATCCTGCACAAGATGAAACCATCAATACAAATCGATCAGAGCGTTCAGCAGGGTATTTATTAACTCGAAAAACATAAAAATGAAGCTACCACTTATATTTTACTGGAAATTTTTGTTTCGATTGAAAGGAGTGATGCCAAAAAGAGAAAAAAATTACTCAAATACGTCGGAATCGTCCTGTGTGTGCTCGTATTATTAATATTTGCAGCTATCATAATTTATGGTACGTAAACGATGTTTTTATTTTTAAAACCGATAGATGTGATGGTGTATTTTACTCTTATCCTTTCAGCTATAGCGAAGTGGATTAAAAGACAAACCGGAAGCTCTTGCGATGGTTTCTACAGTCAAGCGTGCGGGAAGATGAATTCTTCGACCGGTCAGGGCTTCATGATTATTGGTCCGTTTGTGGTGCAACAAGAAGTGATTGGTACGTATAGATCCGTCATCTTCTATGAAGAACATACGGTACCAAATATCTTTCGCAGACGCCATCAACAATATGTTGAAGCAAGGAAACCCCGAGATGACGAAATCAAAACTCTACATCATGCTGATTTCGTGTTTAAACGAATGTGAGACATTTTCTCTTGAGTTTTTGTTTTCTTTGTCGTCTCGCTGAATTTCTCTTTCCAGACCTCGTCGAAGATGAAGGGAAAAAACCACTCACGGAACTTCTAGACTCTCTCGGTGGTTGGCCGGTCGTTGAGGGAGAATCTTGGGAAGGCGACATGGACACAGCGATGGAAGTCGTCGGAAACGTGACGAAAATATTCGGATCCAACGAATTGTTCCAAGTGGAAGTGATCCCTAATTTCCTCGATGATCTAGAACCGATCATTACCGTAAACCTTGAAATCTCAATCTAGAATATTTATGCTTTTCGTTCTTTTCGATGTACTGTAGATATCGACAGAAGTTAGTAATTTGATCCCAATCGATCCATTCTTACCTTTCAAACCGAGATTCATGGGCAGAAACGATGACGCGTGGAAAGTGATCAGTAAAATCGTATTAGAGTTACTCGACGAGGATAGTGACGTAGAGAGCCAGAAACCTTTCATCGAAAAAGAAATGAAAGCAATGCTCCAGCTGTGGGATTCGGTAGTGGCCAAGGTTGGTTTACGGGTTTAAACAGATCTTGTAGGTATTTTTATTATTTATTAATTTCAGAAAAAATCCAAAAAACAGCTTCAGCTGGAAATTATATCCGTGGGAGAATTGTCGTCGTATACCAAGGTACGGACGGTATCGTATATTTTACTTTTAGATGGTTTATAAAAAGCTAATGATTTGTGTGGAAATAGGTTAATTGGCAGATATTATTGGACCAAGCATTTTCTGATATCAAATCCATAACGGACGACACAAAGCTGTTAATACAATTTAAAGGACAACTGAAAGATATTTGTGCTGTTATGGAGAAAGCAAATCCAAGGTATGTATAGAAGGTGTAATTTGGTCCCAAATTTGGTACCGTACTGTTATGGGTTTAAGTTGTAAATTGTAAATTGGTGTAAGCATGGTATAAGTTGCAAATTGGCTACTGTTATTCGGTGTAAATTTTACACCTTCCTGGTGCATGTTTAGAAATACAATACTAATCTTTGCACCGAGGTGTAGCTTTACACCACAAGGTGCAGGTTTACACAGAATAACAGTAGCTAATTTGGGACAAACGTTTACACCCTAAATACACCTAAAATTTTTAAAAGTGCAGGAAATTTCTGAAAAATTAATCATACATGCAACAAAAGTTTTAATGGAAAGTATCCATACTTTTGTCAATGCACTATACTGTTAACTTTTAATTATGATGATAAAGAAATGTTACACATGAGTTATTTCAAAGTTATAAAGTTACAGAGAGATCTGTGGTTTTCTTTTTACGAAATTTATTTCTCTAGGTTTAACATGTAAAAAGTTACGTACTGCTTTTTAAAGATTGCAAAAAGATTGTACATCAACACCAGTTTCTGTATATTGACCAAGGCTTACATGTATTTTTTACAAGCTAAATATTATTAATATAGCAAGCCCGAAGAAATCGAAAACTACATTGCCACATTGAAGCTAGTTAAGAATAAGAAGCCTGTTCTTGACGATGACTCATCAAAATCCGTTGGCGACTTATTTTGAAGCATAATCAAATTAAAGTTAAACTCAAGCTATGTTAAGAAATCATAAGCTGGATTAAAAAACAATTCAAAAATATATTTCAATTGCTTTTAACATTACTACTAAGATTCAAGGATTCAAAATGGGCTGCGTTACAGCCCAGCTGCTCCTATTCAGAAGGATAAATACAGCATAGCAGTGCTGTGGCCTGTACGTTAAGCTGTCCGCGCGGCGTCCACACGTATTCGGGCTTTTGAGTTTTACATCTCAGACCGTATAGAACTGTTGGTATTTGAATACTTGGGTGATTTTCGCCCAGAGCGCATACTCCAAGTCTGGGAGCAAATTTCTGGGTACGAGTTTTGAGTCCACCGGCAATATTTTCATGTTTATCAATTGATGAAGTTTGTTAGTATATGTTCGTAGAAAATTACGGTACTCGTCTAAATTTTTTGCTATTTCACGATCGATGATTTCCCATTGTGAAATAGCGTACGCATCAACCGAGAGTTGATATAAACTCAGAACTGTTTTTGCTTTTACGAAGCAATTTCGTGACACGTGATCGCCAGCCATCTTCTTAAATTTGAAGAAAAAAAATTGAATTTAGCTATTTTTGATCAATGTTACGAGATTAATCTTAACTCGTTAATATTAATCGTGAATCGGAAATTATCTATTCGGTCGTAAAATTACCAGTTCATTGAAAACAAGAAAATCGATTTTCTTGAATTTTTGTCTACTTAACATCGAAGATAATTTTGCCCATGTAAACATAACCAGGCGATTTTTCGTGTCGTTCTGAAAAACGCATGTGCAGAAACCACTTTGAAACCACTTTTAATGTGATCAGAAATCATCTTGTAACCAGACGCGAACGTTTGACAACGGGTAACTCTTCCAATAGTTTTGAATTGTGTTGATGATTTCTTCGATCATCTTTCGAGCAGAGTTTGGGACGATGGAATTTGGTGAGTGGCACGTGAGCACACGGCTGTTTTTTAAACCTTTGAGTGAGGTCATCTATGTCTTTCACTGATGAC
>JAQFZO010001706.1:0-14669 GCA_034695885.1 Geophilus flavus
AAAGCCACAATACACGTATTTCTACATTTCCACTGTGAAGCTTTCTTTTTATAAACATTTTATAATCATTTCACCCAAAATGTTTTCTTAAAAAAATTGATTTTTCTGAAAAATTTATTTTCTTCCATATTTCAATCATCCTAACTTATGATTCTCCATCAATCACTTCCCCACCCATTAGGTAACTTTTTTTTGCTCATGTAAATCAGAGAGTAAAAAATATTTTTTTCATATAAAAAAAATCTTTTCACACACTTCATACTACCCGCCTAAAAGCGCGCTTCAATCATACACTACTGCCGTGCAGTGAAGCACATCGGAGTGCGGCGGAAAACAGAAAAGAGCATCTGAGCTCAGCTCCTCCTCTAATAACAGGTAATTTATTTCATTTACCTTTAACTCTCATTCCGTCCCCTGTCTGTCACGAGTTCACAGATCAGTCGTCGGTTACACACCCATTTCACTGAAAACTACGCATAATGTAATTAAATTATCATTAAATTCATTAAATACAGAGACCGATTCCGTGAATGGGGCGGTAACGGGTTAAAATGTTATACAAAACAAACGCACTTAAGATAAGATAACATCTAAATATGAAACAAATTTCTCTGAAACCAGGAAATTAAATTTTTGTATATTTTCAGGAGATAAATTTATGGTGAAATCGTTTGAGTAAATATTTTAAATGTTAACAAATCCGATATTTAACTATAATTGCACTTTTAATTGCTGAGTTGACGAATGACAAATTGACAATTTCCCATAAATTTAAATAAAAAATTATTAAAAATTAAATTTTTCAAATTTTTTCCCATGGGATGTGAGAAAGCAAGTGCGAATCTTTAACCGATACGATTTCGGACGCCCTGGAAACCTGATAAACGTGTTCTGCGTCTAGATTCGTTTGTAACCTTTCATCCAAACTTAATTTGCCTGATAGAAATTGCAAATGACGTGCAATCGGATCACCTTTAACTTTAATCCATCATCGAATTTTTCACATTCACTGATCATTCAAGTTAGGGTACCGTACCGTATATACGAAGTAAAAAAAAAATTTTCCTTTTCCTTCCAACCAACCAACCAATTCCCTATTGCACAGAACTCCTTGGAGAAATAGAAATATTCATCAAGTAGGAAAAAAAATGAAATACAAACATCAATTTCATAAATTTCATCAATGTCGAGATTAATTTCCCGAATTTCAATATGTGGGAAATTTGTAAAACATTTTCCCCCACCAATCAAATTGATTTTCCACACCGTTAAACGAGTTTCGGATAAACCTTTGACTTTCCATTCATTACTTTTAATTAAAATCTGACAAAACATCCAAATCCCACCCATTCTTCCTTTAATCTACCGCCCGCCTGTTAACTTCCCTGCACTGCACAATTCCGAAAACTTTTTTTTATTATCATCGTATCAACATCAACACAACCCAATACGACTCAAACTCGAGACGATGATCTTAATCCATCGATTTTTTATATACTGAGTACTGACCAACGGATATCCTTCTTAACAACAAACCCGTGAGAAATGAAAGTAGTTAAGTATGTTTTATGTTCATTCATTTGTGACGTAAAACCTTCATAGCGAAAAATGAAATGATGTTACCAGAATACCAATAACAACAACCGATACAATTTTCTCCTCTTTTTTTTTTCTCTTCCTCCAAACTCCGAACCAATGAAGGCAAAAACTTGAAAATCATGCGGGGAAAAATGGTTTTTTGTGATCATGCGAGCATAAATTACGTTATTTAATTATCTGCTTCGTCGAGTGAAGAATAATTAAGTATCTCGATTTTTCTAATTTTCGAATACAGTAATAACTTTTTTTTTTATTAATCTATTAATTCGTGTTAGTGTTTGCTGAGGAAAAATTTACAATTTAATTTCGCTCATTCGTTGTGTATACTTTAATTTGGGTGAATTTTTAATTGGTTATACGAATGAGTCGTGTTAGTCTACTTCTCCTTCCTTACGACTTCTGGCTCAGCAGCTCTGCAGTGAAGTGTTTCGGGTCTAATTTATATAGAGCTTGTTCATGACTTAGCAGAAAACACCTTCTTAAGAGGTTTTCACGCAGTTGGATTGAAGAAATCTAGCTACGTGTTGTTTGGAATACGTCTTATTTTTGAGAACGACAAAACTTTGAAATTTAGGGATTTTATTAAAATACGGTAAATAAAAAAAACAAATCATTGATCAACTTAAAACCTTAAATATTATTAAGTACGATTGTGTATAAAATGTATTTTTCAAAAAATTAAAATATTTAAACGCAGAATAAAATAATTTATAAATGCAAATGTTTACAAATGTCATCTGCAGATACTGTATGTTCTGATTCGGCATTCAGCCTTATTGCAGTAACGGGGACACTCGATTACATTATATTAGGTTAGGTCAAAACAGGTTAGGTTAGGTTAGCGACATAACTTTCAATCGAGTGTCTCGATACTGCAGTAATGCCCGGCATTCAAATAATGGAGCAATTTTTCACGAGTTTTACATTCCTTGGAACTTAGTAGTGATTGGCGATAGACTCGATTAATTTCTGTTGCATTTAGCTTCCGAAATTCAGAGATTTCCATGAATCCTCTTTGTCTTTGACATTTTTCCTGTCGGAGAATTGTCTGAGATTTTTTGCGTTAACGCTTCTCTGAAACGGTTTTCCATTTCTGACTCAGTGAGATCCGAAACAGTCTGAAACACTGCGCTTGCGCGTGGCATTGTATTTGCAGTTTAAATATTATATTTTATGTTTGAAATTAAATATTTAGGATTCATCGGTGATTTCTTTTTGATTTAATGAAGTAAAATCCTAAATTTTAATGTTTAATTGCTCACCGTTACCGTATATGGCCCCCAAGATGAATTTGAGTGTTTTGCACGACGTTAAGAAGCAAAAACGTTGATTTTGATTAAAAATTCACTGACACAAAGTTTGGAAATTGATCGAGATAGATGAATCAGAGTTGGAGATGAGATGAAATAAAGTAGAGTGACGTTTCATTTCCAGATGCTTTATCGATCCCCCTCATTTCTGATTTCTTGTGCAGTTTGCCAAATCATCTTTTGAAAATGTCAGGTAAATTAAGAGACATTGTGCAAGAGTGTTTGCAAAAGTAGGTCGTCTGAATTCATTTCAAAGGATATATGGAAAGTCTAATTTCGTCACCACTATACCAGCGTGCTGAAAAGTTTCCTCGGTAACTTGTAAATTGCAAATTTACAATTTAATTTTAATCATAATTTATCTTTTTGTTATTATTTACAATTACCATAGAAGCCTCATTTGTTTTAAACAGTTCACAGACCTTGCGTGCTTCCCTCACACTTAGCACCATACATTAAAATGTCTTCTTCAGGCTTTTCCCAGTAAATCATGGGGGATAAAAACTTGGATGTCAATGTAATGATGTTTTATTGACTTTTAATGTTTTTCTACTCGTTTTTAATAGGTGCATTCAAAGTTTTACTTCTACTCTTGTTTTTGAAAAATTGTTTTTCCTATTGAAAAACTATTTTCCTATTTTTTCTAGATTAAAATTGCAATACTTTACACAATTGAACACTACTGTAAACATATATAACAGAAAATTACATCATCGTTTGTTGATACATTACACACATTAGCACTAGGGGTAGTTTAAATAAATTTATACAAAACAATATGGCTGATACGACCGAAATAGATAGGCCGGCATTAAAGAGACCCATAATTTTAAGACGTCTAACAGAATTACAAATAAAGTCAGTAACCTCTTGTCATAAACAAAAGTATAGTAGTACTCTGTATGCTTTAGGTCGTCAGCAGCTGCTGTGGCCATGTGCGACCTGACAAAGACATACGTTTAAAATGTCAAATAAATCCCAATGCAACCAATCCTAATTAATCACAATCAATGAGCAACAAGTCTAGTAAGTCTCAATTAAACTATAAGTCAACCGAGTCAATGCTACAAGAGAAAAGGACATGAGTTAAAAACAAAGAAATGGAATTAAACATCAAAAACAAGAACTTTGAATGTATCTAATAATTTTTTTTCATTATACTTTTAACTGACTATTAGTCTTGTTCTCTATTATATTTTAAATAGTCAGTTAAAACAAGTGGAAAAACATTAAAAATTAGTGAAAAGTCATGCCAATTTTGGGAATTATCGTTTTACCAACACATACCTAGTGTATACTATAAGATTTTTGTTTCAGTTCATTGCATTGCAAATTTCACAGCAATTTATTATTGCAAAAGAAAGAAAGAACAAAAACTTTTTATCAGATCTTAAAAAATAAATTATTGACTTTAAATCATTCATTTGAAAAACCTAAAAATATCTCATCCTTTCAATTTCAATGTACTCAATCTACTCTTTGCGCAAGAATGAGTACCAAATGTTGAAACTAATAAAGTTAATGTCGTATGCCTCATTAATTATGAAAGCATGCAACAGAGAATTAATCCTTGATCCAGTTAGAAAATCCCCTTATACACTAACAAAAAAAACTAATTGGGATTGCATTTCAGGAACACTTAATGAGATTAAATCAGACTGATCTAATCACCCGACTTAGAAAAATCAAGTAATAACATACTGCTTACTAACAAACAACAAAACTTACTTAACAATTTAAAGAAAAACTTCCTCCACACACTTAGAAGAAAAAGGCTGTAAAGAGGTATAATAATATTGTAGGTAATCTCTTAATGGTAAATGTCTTACAACCGTTTGTTGTATCTTTCATACAAAACGTTTACAACATTTTCACACATGTGTTCATACTGAAGCAATGCAAGGGGCAAGGCAGAAGGTACAAGACGCAAGACACAGCTGAAAGGCTAAATTGAACTGGACGCAGATGATTGCACTATCTCCAGTCACAATATATCATTATCAATGTTATCAACATTGAGAGTGGCTATGTACCGCTTGCATGGTGCGCTGCAGCATCATCCTTGCATTCCTTGCGTTTGCATGCATACCTATTACATACACACATGGCTTGCCGACAATGCATCTTGCGTTACATGGATGAGAAGACAAGTGTGAACCTAGCTTTATCTTTTTATAACTTACAACTTACGCCATGTTAATTAAGGAATTTGCACAAGGCCTACTTCGAGCCTACTTAAAGCAACTTATAAACTTATGACTTATGGGCTGGCCACTGGTTCACATGGCCTATAAGTCATAATAAACATTACAACGTATGTATACTGAATTTGTAAAAAGCTTACAATGTCACACGTTATATTGAATACAATGCAGGCAGTGACGGTATTTCCTACTTACAACAAAAACTATTTACACCTTTTATGTAGTGAATCCCCAAACTTATTTTTCAGAGCGTAAAGAAAAACTTTCTCCTTTCATCATTTCCACACAATTTCACAAAAAAGGCAATTCATCCCTTAAGAAATAATGAAACGAATGATATATAAATTTGTCCAATTAGGAAAACAGCATCAAGCACGACGATTTTATATTTATAACTGCCTTTCTTTTATATTTCAATACACACAACCACCTCTTTTATTATTTTTTTTTACACACAGTAATCCATGAAAGTGCTCACTTATCAATGTTTGTGCAGTATTAAACTCGAACCCAACTGTTCTGGTGCAATCAGATGGCCGAGCAAGAGCTCCATACCCTCACAATTACATTTCACTGAATAGCGTGTTGCAAAAAAAGTAATAGAAAGAAAAAAACATGTTACCCCGCTACAAGAAAACCAAATCTAACTATTATCTATACTCTTTTCACTGTGCAGAAGCTTGTCGCCTTAATCCCGTGATATATTTTGTATATATAAAAAGAGGAAAGAATAAAAGGTTGTAAGGAAAAGATGCACTAACCAAAAAAGAACGAGAGCATTCGAGCGGAAAGTGAAAAATGAGAGAACCGTTCATTGGTTCATTGGGCCAAACAACCCGATCGAATTACTTTGACAGTGTTTCACTGTTGGTAGTCTGTTGCTTGGTTTGAATCCAGATGGTACTGTATTGCATAGTGATTAATCCGGAGTCACTGAGTGCTTTTGTGATCAAATATCAACCTTTTTGTGTTGTTTTGTCTGGGTGTGTGTGATTCTCGATTTGTGTTGCCAGAGTACCTAGTTTGAGATTAGTTTCTGCTGTTAGTATAATTAGTGGTTTTGTGTATGACTCAACAAAAATTTAAAATTACTTTTTTTGTTAATGGAAAGAAAGTCTTAGATCTATATGCTTTAGTTTATTGATTTTTTTTCCTTTTAGAAAAGTTATTTCCTGTTCTTTAAATTACTAGCATTTTAATAAGTTTTGGTTGTAGACTGTTGTAAACATTAAGTTTCTATAGTATATAGTTTTTAAATATTTTAGTATAGTTAAAAATGAGTTTTGAAGTGATTTGGAAGTGGTTTTAAGCTTGATGAAAATTTAATGTAACATGTTAGTTACGGTAATAACTAATAAGTTATTAACAAAAAATGTGGTTTATTTTGAGTTTCTAGATATTTTGTAATTAGTTACAGTATTATTAAATTATTAAATATTTATTGACTCTAGGCTGTCCTCTAGAGGTATTATTGTTGAATCTAGAGCTAGTATTGTTGATTCAAAGCTAAAACTTTGATTCTAGCTAGAATTGGATAATTTTTTATTACTTATTACAGTATTCCATGCATTTTTATCAGTAATTCTGACCCACATTATTTTTATATATATCATTTTTAATTTTTTTTCCACAAAATTTAAATCCTAGATCCCCAGGAGCACATTTAATTAATTCCATCATAAAATTTTTTTATATAATACCCACAAAATGTAGCGAAATAAAAAATTCAATTCCTTTCATCTTCTTATATATCCACCAAGACAACTCATAAAAATTCAACTCACATGCCCTTTAAAGCGTTTCTTTACAAGTGAATCAAAACGGAAATAATTTCAATTTCACCAAAACTGCCCATAAAAAAATATTAATAATTTCAAACCAATTTCCAAAAAAGTAAGTAAAATAAAAAAGATTAAAAAAAAATTCTTTTTCCAAAAAAAAATTAATGTTATAATGTTACAATCTCCCGCCAGATGTCGCGACCACAGCGCCCTCGATACTACAGACGCACTCAAACGTGAGCACCATGATCGTAATTAGTACTGACAGACCAGAATCTCGGTCCCGTTGCCAGGCAACCCATGAAGTGGATTTCTCACACTGCTCCAACGTTGGTCAGTTGCTCAGAAGTTGACTTGACTTTCTTTCATCTAACATCCCAGCTTGATCTTCGCTTCGCTTCGCTTCGCTTCGCTTCCATACATCCATCTCCCCTTTATCAACTTGTTGATCTTTTCATTCATCTAGGTGAGTTGTTTAGTTCCACTCGACTCAAACCCAAACTCCCAACTCCCATACATACACTTATTCTAACCAATTAACTCCCATTAACACGACACCGTCCCGTTCACTTCCCATTCTAACAAACCAGTTAGCAACAAAAACAAAATCGAATTTCTATTTGATCGCACATTTTTACGATTTTGTTTACAAATTCCTCGACTCACTAAACCCTTCCGCACAATAAAAATAAGAGATAGATCTAGTACTGCGGACTGCCACTGAAAATCTAAAAGCCAAAATTGTATATGTTTAAAGTGACTAAAAGGTATAGCCGTTTTCTAGTCGTTTAAGTGGGGCTATAAATAAAAAAGTGACTAAAGTTTTAATCCATGATTACTAAATTTCACTTAGGAAAATTAAACTAGAATTCAATAGGCACGTTCAATCTTAGAAATAAAAGTAAATTCTCTCACTTCTGACGCCACTACTTTCACCGAGAGAAGTTTTGACGTCAAAAGTGACAAAAAAACATCTATTTCTACGATTGAACTCAATCATAGATTTAAATTTTAGTCATTTTTCATTTAGCCCCACTTAAACGACTAGAAAACGGCTATAGCTATAGCTGTTTAGTCACTTTAAATGCATAAAAGAAAGGCTTTTGGATTTCTAGTGTATAAAATAGACGTTTAATCAACTGCAGAATAGACATATAACCAACTTTATTCATTTATGCCATACGATTAAAAAATTTAGACTCTATTTAGCTATTAAATCCTTCGCGCAATAGAAAAATACTATCTTTCTTTTATAGGCGCCATCCGTCGATATGTACGGCATGTTATTGGAAAGCGTGCGCCACTTCGTGACGGAAGAATACGGCGAAGACACGTGGATTAAAGTGCTCAAACTGTCGGGTTACCGTCATCTGGTCATCACGCATAACCTCAGTTACTCCGACACGATCATGTTGAGCGTTGCCGAATCGTGTGCGCAGTGCATCGATACGATGGACGTGGACGGCTTCATGCGCTTTTTCGGACGATGTTTCGTCCGATATTTCAGTCATTACGGCTACGATCGCATCGTGCGGGCTAACGGGCGATATTTCCGCGACTTTTTGCACGGAGTCGACAATATACACCATCAGATGAAGTTCAGTTACCCGCGAATGGTGAGTCCGTCGCTCACCGTTCAGGCCGAAGATCCGTTGGGAGCGGTTTTGCATTACAGATCGAGCCGGATTGGATTCTCCCAGTACTTAATTGGACAACTTTACGAGGTAATCATCATCTTGACGTTTATCGCGTTTTCTAGATAAGATTTCTTGTGTCAACTTTAATTGCGACGTGGAGAAGCAACTATGTTGGTTTCCCCCTCGCGCGTAAAGTGAGCTTTAAATGTGCTGCGGGTAGTAATTTTCAAGCGGGTTTTTTTTTGTTTTTAATGACGTAATGAGTAAAAGGAAGGAAAGGAAAGAAATGGAAAAGAAAGAGTTGAAAGGAAAATAGGTGTGGGTGTGTATGAATTTGTCTGCCGAGCAATGCAATGCTTTTATTAAAGTTGAGATTGAATCATGTTTAGTTTTGATATGATTAAATATAAATAAAGCATTGCAGCGAAGCAAAGACGTAGAATGGATAAACAAAAGTTGGAGATTTAGGTCAAACATGTTAAAAAATTTGGTTTTGAGAATGGAAAAGTTTGTCAATAGGGAGCTAAGTGATTTTTCTTTTGGGAATGCAATTGCCCAAAGCCAAAATACCAAATTAATTTCAGGGAGATCCTGGAAGATGCAATGGAACCATTATGGGGAGATACGATCTACACGTCTACACTAGTAAACTTTTAACCTAGTTTAAATGAATTCTTACCCTAGTTTGTGAAGCCTGGGTTCTCGAAGGGGAGTCCACTTCGTTCATATATCGTCAGCCAATTTTTTTTAAAGGTTGAGGGTCGATGTTCATATTGAAGCAAATTTATATCACATCACATTATTTCATCTGCCCAATCAGGTCGCGCAGTCAACTATTACGTACAAGTATTTGGTATTGGAAAATTGCATTCCCAAAAAATCGCTAACTCTATCTAAATAATAACGTCAATTTTTGAAATATTTTCTTCGTTGCCCCTAAAACGTGACTTTCCACGATAACATTGTCTGTCTTCAGGCCTTCAGGCTAAACATATAGCAATTACAATACAAAAGTTAACACCTCGTGTTTATGTTGGAACTTGGAAACACAAAATAACAACCACTTTATACTCTAAAAACATGTTTTGTAAAACTAAGCCTCATTCCCAACCATTAAACTCCCTCCTTCAAGACAGTAAAATTTAAATTTAGATTTTATTAAGTATCTATTAGGACACTGTATCCACAGTAAACACGTGCAAACTTCCAATATTTAACTCGTCGTGTATCACGACAGAACAGAAAACAGAAGCAGGTGGATAATCTCCATTTTCCTCTTTGCCAAAAGCGCCCGCGTGTCATTACATCACACAAATTGAAACACATGTGCCCACACACACCAACGCACACAAAATTTTCATAAATTTACACGAGAAATTTCTCCCAAACATGTCTAACTTTCACTCACAAATCAATCATCTATACTTCCAACAGCTGGTATATTAATGGAAATTTTGGTGAAATCTTAATTTTATTCCAAAAATCAAAATCAAAATCACATTAAGCTTAAGTATACATAGTTTAGCATACAATTCCATAACCCCCTATTAAATATCTCTTTTCCTTGTTTACCTGGATGGAAAAATTGATTTTTCTTTCTTTCGGTAAATTTCTTATTTAATGTCATTGGTTTCAATGTAATTTAATCTAAAAATGGCTTCACTAATTCATTTCATATCGTATAGCATTTGTGCAGTAATAGGTTGTCATATGCACAATGCCATCTTGAAGCCATAGATATTGAAAATCGATTTTCTTTTATGTCTCAATAACTTCGTCAACATGGCTTTATGAAAGTATTTTTCTTTTTTAAAAAAAAAAACAAGAGACAGACTTGATTGATATTGTGCCATTGATCGTCAACAGGAAGGAATGTATAGGTTAAAGCGATTGACTGGTATGTCAGGCATTTAAACAGTTTGTTTGTTGCTGTATATACAGCACAGTACTTGTATAAAACTGAATGATTTTCAAGCTGAATGTACACTTTATTCACTAAATCTCGCTGTATTCAATTCATGAGAAAGAAGATAAGACCCTAAGACCCAAAAGTTGTTCCCTGGAGACATTTCTGAACTGCATAATAAAAACAAACTGCTACATGCAGGAGAAAACTAATGATTGATAAGGACAATATCCTCCAAACGTGTTTAAAATAGAACATTTTTCACCTTTAGAGAGCTAAACTTGTCTCTCTTCCTTCCTTTCTCTTTTTTCCCCTTCTTTAAAGTTTGGCTAGCCAAAAGCTTCGCGCCTGAAAGTGACATGCAGATAAAAATATTGACGTTGTTCTTCTTCATTTTGAATGTAAAATAATGCAAATTTTTCGCAAAGAACGTAACATTAAATGTAAATGTGCAATTAAGAGTTTGGTGCGTCAAAGCCGAGGGCAAATAATTACATAAATAATAAAAGTGAAGAAAGGAGGAAAGAGTTTCATCAGTCTTTCCTGTCACACGCGATGGTTATTTGCGGTGTGCGCAGGACGAGATTTCGTCGTTCGTGTAATAGTTGGCACAAAATTCTTGCTCGCATCACAAATATCTGAGAAGTGAGTGATGTGGGGGAAAATGTTGTTAAGGGGCCGTGTTCGGTTCCCGAAAAGTGTGTGTGGTGAAGTACTTGCACGTTTCGACTGGAGTTTTCTCGAGTACAGCACTTTGAGCTTCTTAGACACCGTAACTCGTTACCGATCATAATTCTTCACCGAAAAGAAAAGAAACTTAGAAAAGTCGGGATAGAGTAGACGTTATTGGCAACTTTACGAATAAAGTAAAGTTTTTGTAAATTTACTATTTTCCGCATTGGAATTTAGTCATTTTTTAGCGAGTTTTGCTATCTTTCTATTGTATTCGACTGTGCTCCTCATGGTCATTGGAAGGGTGGGTACGGTTAAGCTTTTACTCGATCTTAATTCTTAACCCATATTATCCCCGGACCTGTCAAGGACAGAAACAAACGTCGTAGAGGGGAATGCAATCCAATAAGTTACACAATCCAAAATTTTTCAATCAAGTGTCTCCGTTGTGATTGGGCAACCAGTCAATGTCAAGTGGAAAGAGTTAAGATACCACTGCCAAAACCAAAATGATAAAAACACAGAGAAAAATAACAAAAACAAACCCAGACTTAAAATTGCAGAAAGTAACGACCAGAAGCCCAAATCAACAATAGAGACAAGAAAATAGAAATTAGAAGAAGTGAGAACAGAAGAGAAAAGACAAGCAGTATAGCTTCACTAAAATTTAACCTCATTTAGAGCTCAAAAAGGGCGCAAAGTTTGGTTTTGGTTCTATCTAAAATCATGTCTCCCCCCTCCCCCCTCCCTCTCCCCGAATAATTTCATGTTAGATATATAAAATAATATCATTTTTAGATTAATCAGAGGTTTTTCTACGATTGGAAATTTTTCTCCAACTTTGATGGATTAAAAGATAGAAAGTGTTTGATCTCGAAATCAAGGTCGGAGGTCAAATTTGAATGAATCGTCCAATCAGGCCTATCCCCATTTAGAAATTATTGACCGGGTCCAGACTTTTGTTTCACCCCGTCTTATGGTATTCTTTGTAGTATACCAGAAACGACGACAATAATTATGTCATTCTGACATAATGAATATCGACATCCAAGATTCAAAGAAAATTCGCATGGAAATGAAATAAAGAGAGTTTTAAAAAAATCGAAAAGAAAAACATCTTTCTAAAATGTCTTCAAAAGTAAACAATAAATTTAAAATTTTTTTTTTTAATTTGTGGGTACGGTAGTAAAAGCTCACTTGATTAAAATACCCCCATTAACTTACGTTAGTTGAAATACGTAAACAAACTCACTGAAAAAGAAGCCAAAGCAACAGGTGAAACAGGCGACATCGTAACAAGCATCAATAGTAATCATTACCGCAACCACCAAATTACATCTCACACAGACCCAGCAAAATCCATAATTCCCATTTCTTCTCCACTTTCACTTCCTTTTCCTTCACGCAACCCACGCAGACTACACATACGAAATAGATAAACTCCCTCAGAAACTCTTTTCCCTCACCTTTAACTGGATATCCTGCCATGACAATACCTTAATTGCAAATGCACCGACAACAAATTGCAACCTCAGCAATTTTCATCTTTCATCATTAACCCAACCAACCAAACCACCTTTTACTACAATCCCCCAAAATCCCTTAATTTCCTTCCAAAAAACTCCCCGAATTAAACCAACTTTTAAACTTTAACTTTCAATTAACACCAAATTTATTTTTTCCCTCAATACAAAACACTTTAAAGAAGTTCAGAGAACTTGTTAAAAAAAAGTTTTTTTTACTCTATACTAGACAATTTCTGTGGTCTGCAGCTGCGCACGCGTCTTATTTATTGTACTAAAGGACCTTCTGGAATTGCCTTGTTGAACCGGAATTTTGTCTAATATAAACTTCACTCTTTTTCTCTTTTATTTTGTTTTTTTTTAAAGGTTGCAGAATGTTTTTACAAGACCCCATTGACAATACGAATTCTAACCGAGGCACCCATGGGAAAGAGCGAAGGTGTTCACGTGCAATACCGTTTGGATTTCAAGAACGACGCTTACGTCGAGTCGGCAACGATTCCGATTAGGGCAACGCGCATTCTTCCACCCATGGTCGGATCAACCCTTTTACAACTTTTTCCCTTTTGTATCGTTTTCGACTGCAAACTGCGACTCAAGTACGTGGGCAGCAAGTTAAGGTCGCTGTTGAACAAGAATCTAATCGGGCTGCGCGTTGATGATCATTTTCGGCTTAGCAGGCCGCGAGTGGCTTTCACGTGGAATAATGTAGGATCATTAAATATATTTAATAAACCGAGTAATTTATAGTTCGAACGGCTTTTGTGCTTGTGGATGACAAACACGTACCGCTATTCGCTTTCCTGTATTACGGTACGCGTGGTTTTAATAAGCCTTTTGCGATAATTTCGGTTTAATTCAATTTGTGCGCCGTTATAGACTTCGTAACTCTGATTAGGATGTATATTAGATGTTTAAACACTTACTTTATGCACTGAAGCGTGAGGAATAACTAACAGAAGGCCCATTTTCTTCTTTTATCGGGACTCGGGAGCGATGACATCGGGTAATAATGCGAGTTTTCGATACCGTGCGGCGCTCGTTGGGGCGCTCTACCTACGTAACTAATAACTGCGGCAGTTTGTGCCTTGTGAATTGCGATTATAACAAAATTTGTATGCTACAGTTAATTTAATTCAGGGTTGAAAGAATACGTGGTTTCGAGTAATTAATTACGCAATTAATTACTGAGGTTGGCGGCCTGCATGAAGGGCCGCCTCTTTCATGTGAACTCATAAAACAAATAAACAAACCCAACTTGCATTTGACATGGGCTTTCGTAACCTCTGATAGTCTGATCAGAATAATTAAAGGGGAGAAGTAAGTTAAAACACCCTACTGACAACTTGTAAACTAGGCGCAGACCACTGCTATGACGTCACGCATTGATACGTGACTGTCATATTGGATTCTTCCGATCTAACTCGCTAAAAGTATGAAAAACAAAATTAAAAACTATACCGTACCGTAAAGCACTAAATACAGTTTTTATTGATTTATTGCGAGGAGAAAATTTTAAGAAAATAAAAAAATTGTCATTTGGAATGCCAACTTTGACTATTAAGCTCAAATTTTATATCACAATTATTATTATAAACATTTTAAATGTGTGTCTTGAAATTATATGGAAAAATTTCCTAAAAGTTTTGGGGATTAATCAGACACACATCCAAGTGATTAACTATTTGTTTCGAGGAAAGCTCGTAAGAAATTATTATTTCTGTATTCTAGGTTTTCCTACCACCATTAAATTTTATACTAGGCACATTCCATTATTCTGTGTGTTAGGTCATGTGTAGTGTTAGAAATTACTAATTAGTGCTCAAATTTCATTCTGTAATAAATCATAAAATATGATGTCACTTCCTACATCGTGTTACTACACTTTCCTAAATTTGACACTAGGAAACTTTTCTGTGTTGTCACCTGACATACAACACAATTTTGCCACCTAAGCACAGCAATCAATATTCAAATTATTTAATCAACAATTATGAGGCCATACCTGAGTTAGATAGAGGAAAAAAATGGTGGCAA
>JAQFZO010001707.1:0-14663 GCA_034695885.1 Geophilus flavus
TGTTTTTGTACCACCTAGTGTCTTCATGCAGAAACAAGCATGAAACCACCACATCATAATTTGCACTATCACAAAATCTTCGTTTTATTATTTATTATTTATAAATCCTTAATTAAATCCATTGGATTTGTAGTTTTGTAAATTTCGTATGCCGTTTTGCCGATTGTCGGCCCCTTCGCACAAATCCCAGTAAAAAGTTACCATTACTTGCTTTCTGTAAAATTCGATCTTTGGGCCCCATTGGCACGTCAGCCCCGGTCCGCCTGTCGACTAAAACCGTATACCCGGTTGGGAGTTGGGACACATTTCGACCGCTTCGTCGACGGTTTTCTTCAAATTAATCACTTCCCGCCTCGCACCGCCTGATCGGCAGTAATGACTACACATACGTTAGCTGGATGAAAAGAAATAAAAAACGAAAATTTATTTTTCAATTTTTTCAAAGTTTTGAAAATTTTTGAAATTTTAAATTCAGGAAATGAAATTTTTGAAATTTTAAATTCAGGAAAAGAAATTTTTGAAATTTATTTTTCTTTTATTAGTTCACCGTCGTTTAGTCTGGTTGCGATGGCTTCTGCACTGAATCCGGCGAATATGACGGAATGTACTGTATTGCACCGACGCGAGCACAGGCCAAGATTGCGGCATCTGCCAGGGGGCAAAGTCGGCATTTCCTACAGGGTCACCCATTATCATATCGTATTTCTTTAAAACGTTCGCTATTCGATTCACTGATTTCTGGAGTTGTCTGATGAAGATTAAATTTTAAAACTGTTTTGATTTCTGTTTTGGAATTTGGACTTTGGTATACATGGAGGAGAATTTCCGAGGATACTTTCCTGCATAACAATGACCCTTGCGTGCCCAAAGTTGGGGCAGAAAGGGTTATATAAATTATTGTAAACAATAGCTGAAAATACTAGAAAGCGTATTTTACAGAGTTTTGGCAAATTATGGTAATTTTCGGTTGAATTTTTGTAAAATTTTTCGCAAAAAACATGTGCAATTTCCGGTTAAACTTTTACAAACTTTGCAACTTCCGGTTGACTGCCAGTTGAATTTTGATCAATATTGTGAAATTTTAGCGATTTCCGGTTCAATTTTAGTGAATATGACGACATAATCTCGAATTATTACAAATATCTGCGATTTTTATTTGAATATTGTCAAATTTCTGACTTTCCACTATATTTCCATTGAATTTTCTTCAATTTTCATGATTTTGTGTTGCAATTAGTTCATTTTAATACATATTGTTACAAATCGCTCGGTCTCACACGTAAAGAGCTGCTACGGCGCTCATTTGTAGTTCTGATGGTGGCCACCGGATGTAAGTGGCGCCACCAAGGTGTGATGGTCGAGTGAGAGCTCTAAAATCATCAGTTCATGTTTCGCTCTGAACTCGCGCACAGCTCCCCAATCGTCTCGATACGAGGCCGAGAAAGGGTTCCATCGTGTGCCTCTTCGTTACAAATTACTTAGCTTTAGCTTTATTAAACCGGTAAGTGCACTTGATTTAATGTTAGAATTGTCAGGATTTAGTTGCGATGGCCATACGCGAAAGTGTTGTTTATTTGAGTTTAATTACTTTGATTTGAAGTGTCTTTTTGATTAAAACCGAATAAAAGCTAAGTTGTTATGTTTTTACCAAATACATATTTAAATAATTCAGCAGTTTTTATTAAATAATTATCCGGTCAAGTTATAAGTTACCGTAGTTTATAAGTATGAATTGTGCAAATTCCCTATTAAAATAAATAAAGGGTTATTGGTTGTCGTATAGCCTGATGACAAAGGTTTCTTGAATTAATCTAATTGTTACATCCATACTGGTTATTTTTAATTGTTACACGAGTCGATCCTCATTATTGCGAACTGCATTATAACAAATTGAAATATTTTTTGTTAAAAAATTTCATTGTAACGAATTTTATTATAATGAAATTTCGTTAATATAGGAACAAATATGTTTACCAGAAATTCTGTTTTGTTTTATTTTATTTTATTTTGTTATAACGAACATTTCAAGATGTTTATCATCATTATTTTACGAGAATATTATTCGTCTGGAATTGTCCCTCAATTAAAAGATTACTAAAATCAAACACTATTTATACACTAGATTTCACAAACATTTACTATGAATAGGCCTGTCACAGGATTTAATAAATTAAAACAAATTATTAGGATAATTGCGAGTAAAACTCATGTTCACACGTCAGTTGTGAGTGCAAACAGTGAGCTGATGTGTTGGGGTTGAGAGCAAGTCATCAACTGCTTAAATAATGTTCTCTATCTCTACTCAACAGGAAAACTCTGGTACCAGCAACACACTCTAGTGAGAGTTTTAATCACTAAAATTACACAAAATGGGTACTAAGACACATGACAATATTACTATCATCAAATGTTAATATTGATAAGGATAACTTTCTCAAACAACAATTTTTAACATTCTAGACCAAAACAATCTTTTTACACTTCGGGTCATTATTACAAACTCCTTTGTAATAACAACAAAGAATTTCGTTATTACGAACTAATTCACTATAACGGGGTTTTCAGATTAAGAAGCCCTCTTTATAACAAACAATTTCCATTCTCCGAGCTGTTCGTTATAACGAGGTTCGACCTGTACCCAATATTTTATCTAATTGTTACACCAGTTTCTATTTATAGTTTTGAAAGTTGAAAAGATACTGTAGTTTCATGGTCAATTTTCAAAGCAAATATTGATGTTGACATCACAATTCACACTATCAGAGGTTAGTTGATGCTTCTGCTGATCTATAGCGCCATCTGATGAGAAGTTGTGTCAACTCGTTGCCTCAATCTCTCCCCACAAGTTAACAGACAAATATGTTGTATAAATATTGAATACGAATATGATAAATAAACTTCATTATTCAAAAATAGTCACTTTAATTGATTTTGGTAAAATTAAACTAAAAATAAATACCGGTAAGCTTAAATCAGGTTTAATAAAAATCTCGCGCTCTTTTCAATTTGAAATCAAAACACCAGATGGCAGGACGAGCCAAAACTCCAAATCTAACATCAGTCACAAAGAAATTTATAGAAATCAATCAGTTGTTGAAAACTAGAAGATTTCTCAATTAAGAGTCACCACAGGTCAACTACGATTTTACAGGAAAAATTAGTCAAAAGTCAAGAAATTTACGCAGAGCAAACTTAATATTGTGAAATAAAATTGCATCACAAAGAACAGTTATGAAATTCATAAATCAAGAAACCCTTTAAAATCATCAGCATTAAATATAAAACAAACTCTTCATAGAAACTATAAAAAAGAGGGAAAAATATTTTTTTTAACTTTTTCTTTGTTTTAAAGGTAATTTGGTTAAAAATTAACAATTAACAGGTTTCAGTATGTTTTAACAATTAAAAACAATTATCTCAATTATTGTTTAATCGATAGTAAAATTTACAAAACAACAATCAACTACAATTATTGCCTAAATTTCCTCAATAAACACTATCTTTCAACAAACACTTTCATCATTGTCGAATTTCTTCCTTCCTTTTATTCTTATACACTCTTACATCATTACGCATTCACTGCACTCACGTTTCTTTCTAGTATATTCCTTCTGTATTGGTTGGCAACAGTTAAATTAGAAACCGGGGTCAGCAGCCCAAGCCGATCCGGTTGCGTCCGGATCGTGGAAGGTAAAACTCATCCCACATATACCCTACCTGACCGTGGACACCTGGGCATGACTGACTTACAACATTCTAATTCGCATTAATTTCTGTAAAAGTAACTACGGTTTTTGTTATACCCGGCTGGTCGGTTGTACAAAGTAATACTCCGGTTGTAACTTCTGAACATTTTACTAAGCCATTTCTCTCATACATCCAAGATGGCTACAACAATAGTAACAACAACAATAACTCATGCACATATTGCATAATAATACAAACAAAACAAAATAGCAAATGTAAACAAATTGATAAATACAAATTGATAAATACAAATCCCACAGTTACTACTACCTTACACACAATTTACATACAACTGACGTGACACCGGAGACCGGATATCACAATTTTTTCATCTGTCATTGTTGCAGACGGTTAAGATCTTATAATTATTCCTCAATTTATATTCCAAAAGATGAACATTATTTTATTCTGATGTTTACAAAAAGAAGCAACAACAAAACCATAATAACTAACTAATGGCATCTATTAATAATAACAAACAATAGTTAATAAACAACTGAAACCTATTGATCCCGCAAGTTGACTGACACACAACCAAGAGAGCTACCTATTATAGAGGAAAGAAGTGTATCAAAAACAACTCTAAATCAACTATACTGATTTAATAAAGAGATATGTAGTCAAAAATTACAATACCTCTGTGCGATACAGAGGCAACAAACTTAAACTATGATATGAACTATGGAAACAATATTAACAACTAAAAAGGCTTAAAACTAGGTTTAGAAAGAACAGAGGAAAATAACACTTAACTTGGAACAAACAAGGAACAAGTTAAAGACAAAGTGTTAACCGCGTGGTTGGAGTAACTAACTAGTTTATTAAAGATGGCCGGAGCCTTATATATGCAAATTAGCTACAAACTTATGCAGGTCACATGTCATGATTAGCATAGCCAATCACACAATCAACTGTTTTAAGAATGTACTGTTAGGTGTCAAATTAATTACTTCTTATGGTTCTAGTTTTTTATTTATATTTTTTCACGGATTATTCGTACCCTTCGACATCTGAGTTGGTTTCGGTGCGGTGATGTGTGGAAGATTGCAACTGGGAAATTTTATTTGGGGAATTTCATTAGGGGAAATTTCATCAAGAAGGAAATATGATTTTCTTTCTATTGATAGTACATTTCTTTTTATTTGCTAACAATAAACAAAGTTAAGTACCTTTTCTAAAAATCATAACTGTCATTTATGCAGTGATTTCTGAAAAGTGTAATCAAATTCATGAAATTTTTTAGATAACGTTATCTAAACCTGGTGTCAAATTTCCAAAATTAGACATATAATAACTGAATGAAAAATCTCATCAATCATTGTTAATAACAATAAAGGATTTTTTGCGCAATTGTTTTTCAATAATAACTCAGAAAAAAATCTCAACAATTGTTTGTTAGGATAATTGTTTTATTGCTGCCAAGTGCCAACAATAGCTCAGGAAAAAACTTTTTAACAATCAAGGGTTTTTAAAGTGATTGTTTGACCAACAATGACTCTGAAAAAATCCTCAACAATAGTTGACTAATTCTTTCACCAACAATAGTTCAGAAAAACCTCACAACAATCAACAATTGACGCTTTTTAAAATTGCTTAACCAACAATACTCAGAAAAAAATCAATCAACTGAGATAAAACCCTAACAATCATCATCAACAACAATACCTCCTTTCCCCAAAGAAAATACAAAAAAACTTTATTATTCATTCCCACTTGCCAACAATAAACAACTCAACACCTGTCACTAACAACCAATAAAACCAAAAGCACAAAAATTCCACCCATTAAACACATTGTTTCACTACCAACAACACACCATAGGTATTCCCACAAAGAATTCCAGGTACAAGACTATTTATTTATTACGTACCTGGTATCCAAAGATAAATATTTTGCCAGTCCCACCCTCTTCTCCCCATCTAATGTTTGTATTCATTACATCACACGAATGATTCAAACTCCAAAAATTACTCAACTTTGCTACCAGATATAGTAACAGCAAAACTGAAATAAAAATCACATGACGTCATGTCGTTCAACAACCTTAAAATAAAAAAAATATCCATACATAAATTTGATTACAGCAAATTTTCCGCATGGTTCGAATTTTTTAAGGTGAAATCTTTATTTTTTTTTTAAATAATAAAAGCCACATGTTTGTTGTCTGTATAGTTTTAAATCCATGACTAAACGGAAGCGATCAAAATAGTTTGATGTAAACTAAGTTTAGAAACTCAGTCTTCACACGTGCAAAGAATGAAAATAAAGATGAAATGAAATAAAGATTTTTCTTGTGCTGAAATGGGTTTTCCAGTTGTTTAGGAAAGAAAAGTTGGAAATGTTAATCCACAAATTAAAAGATTATTATGTTAGATGAAAAAAAATGTATAATTGCATTAAGTTAAGGAGCTTTCAGCAGGGGATTTTCCATGTTTTTGTGTTTTTGTGTTTTTTTGAGTTATGACCCATTGAAAGAGCGGAAAAAAAATGGTTGTGTGATTAAATAACACCTGAAGGATTTTTTTTTTGTGTGGAATTTTTTAATTAATTGATATATAGTTGTGATATGTTGTGTGAGGAGATGGAAAAAAGTGTGACACACCTTGGGGTTCTGGAAAATGAGGTGAAAGGTGGAAAAAATGTGTTTGATAAGGTTGAGAAGTGGATGTAGAAGTAAAATGATTTTTAAAATGTTGGAAACTGTAAAATGGTGAATATTGTGTAAAATGATGATGTAAAATGATGTAATTAATGTGTTTGATTAAGATGAAAATTGTATGTAAAATGTAGAAGTGTTGAAAACTATGTAAAGTGATGTACAGATGTAACAATGCTGACTAATGTGTAAATTGATGAAAGAATGTTTGACTACTATGTAAACTGATGTAAAAATGTTGAAAACTAAGAAAAATGATGTAAAGTATGAAATATTGTAAAATGATGTAAAAGTGTTAAAAATTAAGGAAAATAATGTAAAAGTATGAAATATTGTAAAATAATGTAAAAGTATAAAATGTTGTAAAATGTTGTAAAAGTATGCTATATTGTAAAATGATGTAAAAATGACCAGTGAATGAAATGTTGTATAAATGATGTAAAAATGACCAGTAAATAAAATGTTGTAAAAATGTTGTAAACATGACCAATGAATAACATGTTGTAAGAATGATGTAAAAATGATCAGTGAATAAAATGTTGTAAAATTATTGACTAATATGTAATATTCTATAAAACTGTTGACCACTGTGTACAATGTTGTAAAACATTAAAAATTGAGTAAAATGATGTAAAAATATGTTTGATAAGGATGAAATGAAAGTAAAATGTTGTAAAAATGTCAAAAATTGTAAAATGATAGTAAAAACATTGAAGTGAGTAAAATGATGTAAACTGCATCTGATAATGTTGAAATGTGTATAAAATGTTGTAAAAATAAACTGTGATTAACTTAAAAGTGTTTATTTACATTCCCTGCATTTTCCAGTGTAAATTCCTATTGGGTGTAACTTATTTATTATTCCAGAAAAGTTTTCTGTATGTGTCAGTGTGTGTAACTGAGTTTTGTGGAGTTTTGCTGGTCATTTGCTCTTTATCAGAATTCAATTAATGGTTTTTGGGAAAATGATCATCATTAGTGAATCATCCCTAGTATTTTTCAAATTGTAATAGGGTTAGGAAAATGATAAAAAGACACATTTAGTTTCATGGGGTTTTAATTTGAGTGAGTCATAACAAGTATCCTGCTTTTTATTGCATCTAGATGAGTTGGGTTTTTCTTATTGAGTATCTAGTTTTTTTTTTAGAAATGATGGGTTTTTGCTAAAGAGTGGGTATTTGATTTTAAGAGTGGGTAATGGAGGGTAATGGCGGGTAATGGTGGGTAATGGTGGGTAAGAAATGGAAATATTTCTCAGAAATCTGTCTTCAGTTGTATGTTTAGAGTCTTAAATTGAATAATAGTGGGTTCTTTGATTTAGAGAAATACATCAAAACAAGTTAAATAACCTCTGAGTTCAATAAATTGTCGAGCACGAGTCAAAGAATTATTTTGAATGCTCGTGGAAATGAATTTCTAGATCACTTTGTGATGTATAGGACATGAGTGAAGTGGGAATACGAAATTTGCAATGAGTTGTGGTTGTAGTTTATATGTGATCTGCTGGGAGGCCCATTCAAAAGTGAACTAGAAATGTGAGAAAGTGAAATATTGTGAAAAGAAAGTTATAACAGGTGAAAATGAGTAAAATAAGGTAAAAAAATGAGTGAAACAATGAAAATAATGAGTGAAACAATGAAAATAAAGAGTGAAACAATGAAAATAATGAGTAAAACAATGAAAATAATGAGTGAAACAATGAAATAATGAGTGAAACAATGAAAATAATTAGGGAAACAATGAAAATAATGAGTGAAGCAATGAAAATAATGAGTGAAACAATGAAAATAATGAGTGAAACAATGAAAATAATGAGTGAAACAATGAAAATAATGAGTGAAACAATAAAAATAATGAGTGAAACAATGAAAATAATGAGTGAAACAATGAAAATAATGAGTGAAACAATGTAAATAATTATTGAAAATATAAATAATGAATGAACCAATGTAAATAATGAGTGAAACAATGTAAAAAATAAAGTAAAACAATGCTGAAAAGTAACTGAACAACGAAAAATAAGTTGAAGCAATGTAAAAATATATGTAAAACTATGAAAAAATAAGTGATTCATTAAAAAATGAATAAAACAATAGTAAAAAAATGAATCAAATAAAACAATAGTAAAAAAATGAATCAAATAAAACAACAAGTAAAACAATGAAAAAACAATTCAAGTACTGGAAAACAAAAGGATTAAATGAATAAAACAATGATAAAACCACCTACAACAATTTAAAAAAATACTCAGAAAAACACAAACAATTTCCTAACATCACCCATTACCAAACAGAAGTCAATTTCCCATCAATAATAAACAACCACACAATTCTACAAAAACATTCTTTGGGCTTTCCCTACACTCAATGCAACATGATTCAAAGAAAAAACTCCCCACCCATCAAAACCATCACACTTCTCCTTGACCTCACCACCCCAAGAACAAGAAAACAACCTTGCAAACTGCCAAGAAATCCCCAAACCCAATCCCCTTCTTATTCAAACCTCATCAATCCCAAAAACAACAAGAAAAACTTTCACTGCCCGCAATCCCAACACACCACACACAACCCCACATTTCGTGCGATAGTAAAATAAAATTGATTTTACTCAGAAAACTTAGTAAAAATCGATTTAAACACTCACTGAATGAGCAAAAACGAAAAAAAATGAATGAAACCAACGCCTACATTTATTTTTGTTCTTAGAAATCAGATCAAAAGCTCTTAATTGTGTTTATCGATTGCGCAAAACTACAAATAATTATGTCAACACGACATTTAGCACTAAATAAAAACCGTAGATAAATTATAACACAAAAAAAATTGTTTTGTTGAAAAATAAAAGCAAAATTGCGCCATTTCCCACTCGTAAGGATTCCGACGTCTGAGTCCCACTCTCAGCCACCAGGGGCCGGCAAACTTTTGCAGACATTCTTTTAGCGCGTGTCTGAAGAGAGAATTACATGTCCATCGCGAGTTGGTTGGCTTTAAGTGGAAATCGAGTGAGGCTCAGTCTCGTGTGTAATGACCCCATGCTGGCAAATCAATGGTAATAACTGTGATATTACGGATTTGTTGAAGTGAATTAGTTTCGTTGCGTAATGAGCGCGCATTTTAAAGTTCTAGTTAAAGGTTTCTATAAATATTACTTAGGATTAGAGTTGGAAAATGCGATGTTTTGTAGTCGGAAAAGAGTTGTGTGATGGGAGAACGTGTAATTTTCTTTCGTAATGTTTTGCTTTCCAATTTGCAAGGTAATTGTAAATGTTGATGGTAAATAACAATTTAAAATTTGTAAATAAGTGAGAAGGAATTGTGGATAAAGTTGTTAATGTTTTTTTTTTTTTTTTTTTTTTGCTTTGAGATGGTAATAAAAGTGCTGACTAACTTACCTTGTTTACTTTTACTGTATGATTACCGGTAGGGAATTTTTTTTTTTGTTTTTGGTGCTGGTTTGTGTTTGTGACGTCATGGAATTGGTTTGGGAAATTGTTTGGCGTGGTTAATGCCAGAAATAAATCGAAAGTTCTGGGTTATGTGGGGTGGTGGGTTGAAAAGAAGTTTAAAATATGTGGGAAGTGATGTAACGATGAGAAAATAATGTAACAATGTGAAAAGTGGATGAAACAATGTGAAAAGTGGATGAAACAATGTGAAAAGTGGATGAAACAATGTGAAAAGTGGATGTAACAATGTGAAAAGTAGATGTAACAATGAGAAAAGTAGATGTATGTAACAATAAAAACAAAATACAACAATATAAAAGTAGATGTAAATGTGCAAAATAAATGTAACAATGTGCAAATTCATTAACAATTGCAAAATTATGTGTAAAAATGTGAAAAAATAAATATGAAATGAGAAAAATGAGTATAACAATAGGAAAAATGGGTATAACAGTGTAAAAGACAAATGTAAGAATGTGAAATATAAGTGTAAGAATGTGAAATATAAGTGTAAGAATGTGAAATATAAGTGTAACAATGTGAAAAATAAAGTGTAGCAATGTAAAACTTAATTAACAATTTTAAAACCAAGAGTAAAAATTTTAAAATTAAGAGTAAAAATATCAAAACTGAGAAAAAAAGTATAAACAATGAGAAAACTAAACTAACAATAAAAAAAAATGAACAAAACTACGTAGAAATAACCATCAGCAGGGCAGAATACAATGATTTTTCAATTTCCACGCTAAATGAAACCACTAGTCATCACTTACACATTCAACATAAAACTAATTTTTACCCAATTACACAAGATTGTGTAATCACACCGCACGGAATGAATGTTGATGAGTTGAACGCCCGCCTCCTTTCAGGAAGGAATTTTCATGCGAAAGAAAACTTACCACAAATCCGGGTGAGACAGTTACAGAGAAAAAACCGGCACATTGCATAACAAAATACTATACCACCAACATTTAAATATCAAAAAATTTACTTAAAAATAAACTCTCCCACAATCCACACACAACATTCATTCCCCACTTCTTTCACTCACACAAAACACACTTTTTGCTTCAACTAATCACAATATACAAGAAAAATAAACAAGAAAAGCCTTATAGAAAATCACAAAGCAAAACAAAACAACAAAACACAAGACAAACTCCATAATCTGGGTCAAACAAACTCAAACTCAGAGAATCCACACAAATGTTTCATGCTTGAGAAATCAAGAGATTAAATCACAGTTTATACATAAATCAATTCATTTCTTTGACTTTTCATCCTGATTAAAAACATTTTTACAAATAAGTAAAAATGATAGAAATCTATATAAATGTTGTTATTGTATATTTGTTTTGATGGTTGTTGATTCATAATGATGTCTGGACTTGTTCTTTGTCTTGTTCTTATTGGGTGCTTTGATTTGTGATCATTAAAAACTACTCCCAAGATTGTAAACAAGACTATTTTAAGAGAGGTAAAGGTTTTTTGGTATGTCATTAACCTGTATAGGTGTAAATAAGATGATTATATCCCATAATTCTGTTTTTATTGTGATATTATGAACTTATGAAGTTGTAAATCTTTGTCTGCAACTCATTGCACCCTTGAAAGAGACCTAGAACTAGTTTGATGGGATTTTTCCATGAGGGTAGAAATGTTTTTGAAAGAAAGTGACAGTGTGAAATATATTTGTAACAATGGGGAAAACATTTTTAACAATTTGAAAAATATTTGTAATATTATTTGTGTAACAATGAGTAAAAATGAATGTAATAATGTGAAAAATAATTGTTGCAATGACAATGAGTGTAACATTTGAAAAATAAATGTAATAATGTGAAAAATAATTGTTGCAATGAGTGTAACAATTGAAAAATGAATGTAATAATGTGAAAAATAATTGTTGTAATGTGTAACAATTGAAAAATAATTGTTGCAATGTGTAACAATTGAAAAATGAATGTAATAATGTGAAAAATAATTGTTGCAATGAGTGTAACAATTAAAAAATAATTGTTGCAATGTGTAACAATTGAAAAATGAATGTATTAATGTGAAAAATAATTGTTGCAATGAGTGTAACAATTGAAAAATAATTGTTGCAATGTGTAACAATTGAAAAATAAATGTAATAATGTAAAAAATAATTGTTGCAATGAGTGTAACAATTAAAAAATAATGTAACAATCTGAAAAGTGAGTGTAAAAATGTGAAGAATGTATAGCAATTGAAAAATAAATGTAACAATGTGAAAAATGTGTGTAAAAATTATAAAATTTATCAAAAATTGGAGAGAAAAATGCAAGAAATATAAATTTGGATTTTATCACATTTTTCCACATTGAAACTTTAACTTACTGTAAATTCTGCATGTATAAATTGAAACTTTAACTCAAATATTTGTCATTCACTTGAATATTCAGCTCACAAAATCATCCTCAAAGTCTCAAAGGTCACTACAGGAAAAAAAAGCAATTTCTAGGTATTGGAGATGATTTACAGCCTAATTCCAGGGTTTATAAAGTAATTTCAGTTTTGCCTTATTTTTAGGAATTGATTAACATAAACAACTTTAATATACCAATCACAGTAAATTTCAATGAAAAATTCAATGGAAAATAACATTTTGCAACAATTTACTTGGGAAAACAGTTACAGTAAGTATACAGTATATAAATAACATTTCCTAAAAAGGAGATTAAATTAATTTAAATTAATTCCTTTTATAATTATAATAATTGCACTCACTAAATGTCATCTTTGTAAACAATTACAATTCCCACTAATTGTGTAACACATGAGTGGACAGGTCTAAAAATGTAAAAGTTGAAACTTGATATATTGCCATTTTGAATAATTGCCACTTGTCGCAAAACATTGTTCTGAACGAAGCGATGCGTGCAAAGCGTCATTGCAAAGCGTCATGTAGCATTGCCAGACCGATCAAAGAGACCGTGTAGGCGATGGACGTGGGCCGTAAGTTTTCTTGCATACAGTATAAGTTATATCCTTAACACTGTAATCTCTTCATCTGACATTGATTAGAGAGAAAAAAACGACAAAATTGGTTTTAAAAGTGATGTTTACGTCAGAAAAGAAGATTATTAGTGGAAAAAAGGTTTTCCCCTTTTCCATGTTTAGCACGTCAACTGTGAAGATGGAAATAAATTTCGATTTATTGTTTTGATTTTGAAGTTTTAAAAGCCGTTTAAATATAATGTGGGGAAAAGATAAAGTAAATCTTGATTTATTGCTTTAGTCTCGATTTTTGAAGGTTTTAAACGCCTTTTAAATTTAATGCAATTTTTAATAAAAAGGAAATTAAAAATGTGTTACATAAGAAAGTTTTCATATTTGGGGTAGTTTTAAGACAACTTCCGGTCGAGATGGACCCCTGAAATTTAGTTGGTACTTAGATGAACTACTATACTACAAAATTCTAAAATTTTAATTTCCTGACTCAACAGGAAGTAGCATTTTAACCCGCTCGAAATCGTGTCCCCGACTTACCTCAATCCGTGCAGCAAAGTTCAGGGGGCTTGATATGTAAAAAAGGGTTGAGATAGACTACTGAAATTACAGGGGTACGTAGGTACACAACCTTACTACATAACCCTAAAATTCAAAAAACCTAACTCAACCGGAAGTGGTATTTGAACCCGCTCGAAATTGTGCCTCCAACTCACTTCCGAGTCGTGCAGCCAAGTTCAGGAGGACCAAATCTTTATAAAATGAAAAGATGAATTCCTGAAACTTCAGGGACACATAAGTCAACAACTTTTCTTCAAAACCCTAAAATTTTAAGACCCTAATTCAACCGAAAGTGGTATTTTAATCCGCTCGAAATCATGTCCCCACCTCATACTTCGAGTCGTGCAGCCAAGTTCAGGAAACAAAATCTTTCAAAAATATTAAAAACAGACCCCCAAAACTCCAGGGGCACGTAGATCCCCAACCTTATAACAAACCCCTAAACTTTCAAAAACCCAACACAACCGGAAATAGCATTTTAACCCCCTCGAAATCGCCTCCCCAACACACCCCGAGCATTGCAGCAAAGTTCAGGGGGCATAATCAAACAAGTAACAACCCTTTAACCTTAAAAAAATCAAACAACGGCGCTTAACCCTACATTTTTCATCTTCCATCAAAAAAAAACCATATCCTCACCTTCCACCTTTGTAACCACTACACAGAAGAACTCCCATCCATCATTTCCTAATAACTACCAGCAATGGCGGATGCATTCCCTCGAGTGATTTCTAGTAATCCGGTGCACAACACCTGTTGAAAAAAAAAGAAAAACCGACAAAACTAATTGTCAGTTTGATAGCTAAAATACCAGTAAAATACTCTCATTACCAAACCAGTCTCTCCCTTTCCCTCAAGGCCTTCTAAGAGAAGAAAAGAAGACCTTAATCCACGAATCCACTCATCAAACATGACACAAAGCATGATTAACATCACATTTCATCTTCATTCATCCACAAAAAAAATTCAAAAAAATTCAAAAAAATTCAAAAAAATTCAAAAATTCAAATTCCAAACCTATTTAAAGGCCCTAAACCTATGGCACACTGTATTCCTGGAAAATTACACCTTAAATGAATCTACGGCGCTCGTGTTTTGTCATTTCCAAGGAATAAACCAGGTCAGTGAGACTTTCAGCTGTACAGGAAATTGCTCATTGCAGTGCAAAGCAATCCAGGAAAACTTAATGGAATTAACACAGGGTGACAGGAACCATTACTATATATAATACACCTCCCTGCCCCCCTAACAATCCCTCCCGCCCCCCCTCCTTGT
>JAQFZO010001708.1:0-14660 GCA_034695885.1 Geophilus flavus
GCCAGCTTTTGTCGGGAATTTCCCTCTTTTCTAAGTAAAAACGTGAGAGAGAGAGAGAGAGAGAGAGAGGAGAAGAAAAAAAAGACGGAAACGGGTGAAAACTTAGCTTGCTTGCAATGCAAATCGATAGAAACATTTTTCAAAAGTGCCGTATATATATATAACTAGGCCTACGTTTGTAATTTTTATGTTTACACTTTGTTTGGTTGCAAGTGTGGAATGTTAATCACCACATTTCAACGCACAGCCACTGATAAACTAGAGGTAGCAAATCAGCGCAACAAACTCGAGATTTAATTAAATTAGTCGCGAGATATCAAGGTAAAGTGCGCGCTCGTGAGCTGCTTACTTAAAACTCGTCGTCTCAAACACACACTCACCTTCTTCGGCCGTCGTGGCAGTTATGGGGTCTGAGAGTGGACCGGGTCCGATCCTATTATAAGCTTGTGCCACGATATCGTATTTGGTGAAAGGTAAGAGACCTCGCAGTTCCAAATGCCCGCCATCGACACTTGAACTCTCGATGGCTTTGAATAAAAAGGGTTCGCTCGAATCTTGAACCTTGTAACCCACGTTGTAACCTAAAATTTCGCCGTGCCATAAATCCTTTTGTGGTGCCTAGAGGAGAGAAGAAAAAAAATGGGTTTAGGATAGAAAGGAAAAAAAATATGTGTAAGAACAAGGATTTATTGCATGCAAATTAGGGTGAAATTGATAGTGGAATTTCACCTAAAAACCGCAATTTTTTTTTTTAACCAAAATACTTTTTTTCTTAACTCATCTTTTTTCTTTTCTACTTTAGATCGATTTTTTTTAGGGTAGGTGTGGCGGGAGGGGTGTGTGAAGGGAGGGATGAAGGCAACGTCTTATTTCTATATCCACATCACCTGGTTATCTCTCATGATATCACCTTACAGATGTCAATACTCAACGAACCACAAAAAAGTGGAAAAGAATAAAAACCTAAGAATTTTTTTTTCTTTTTTCATTCTTTTTTTTACCTTCCAGGAAACTTTAAGGCACTGCGGTTGCGTTGCTTCGATGAGTATGTGCGTTGGAGGCGCAGAGGGAGCTAAAGAGGATGTATTTGTAAATGATTTAAATTGATCCGTATTTTCCGAATTGGTATGCATCACCTTCCTCCGCAGTGGTAATGACCACCGTTTCGCTCGGTTCGCTCACGCCGACCTCGTTTTCCGCCATCACTCGAAACGCGTATTTAGTCGCTGGCAACAAACTGGACACCACTGCACTGGTCACTCTTCCAATCACGGTTTCGTTGGCCGAACCTCCAATCCAATCGGCTATAAAACAGTTTTTTTTAATCAAAATACATTTCTAAGACACAACATTAAACACCTTCTTATAAGTTAAGTCCTATAAATTTTATTCTCTTAAAAATTTATTATATATACCATACAGTAGATCTAGTTATGTTTGAATAGTTTGGTATACTGTTCATGGATTTTAAAGTCGCCAGAAGCGGTTTTAATGCGACATCGGTTCCAATTCGGCGATTAAAAATGAATGAATGTCAATATGGAATAAAGAAAACTGCAAATATTGTGCAAAGCTTGCATAATATTTCCAGTTTTAGCCTCGAGCTAAACATTTGACATAGTGGAAGAAGATTTAACGTGAAAATTTAAAAAGAAGGAGGCGAAAATGTTGTTCAATGCAAGTCCTTAGACTCTTACCCAACACATGTTTATACTGCACGATGTACTTGGTCACTGGGCTGTTTCCGTCATAGGGTTGCAACCAGGCCAAGTTCACTGAGCGTGCGTCGTAGTCCTCGACATTGAGGGACCGCGGGGCTTCGGGTGGCTCTAAATGATAAATCAATCATGTAAGAATGGAGTTTGGAAAAGAGAGAGAGGGCGAGGGGAAAACAAGTGCAAAGCATCAAACATAGCTCTGGTTGTTTCTCAATTCGCGGGGTCCAATTAACGAGGCAAAATGTTGGCAAATGGCCAAAATGAGTCCCGCAGGAGAAACAGAGACCGGGGAGAAATCTCCTCGGTGCAGCAGAATATCTTCCAAACGAGTGAATCCAAGGGTAAGGAAGAGAGAGTGAGAGTGAGAGAGAGAAACTGAGACGAGATTTAATTCCCCCCTTTGCGTTTCTTAGGGTTTGGATGTGAGAAAGCTCTTCGGGCTACTTGGATGGCGTCCCGGGGGAGTCGTGTTGCTCAATTCCCCTTCGTTTCTGCTCTTAACAAGTCAGGTCGTGGCAGTGACACGAGTGTCAATCTCCATCAGCCAATCAGCGTGAAGACATTTGTCTTGGCAGGAGAACAAAAATTGTGGGTGGTCGACTTTTCCTTTTTTTTTTTTATACATTTCCCTCGCCGCCCCACCTCGCACGCAACCCTTCATTTCCCATGGTGAAAATGCCACACCCGACAAATCAAATTGCAGCTACAAATAATCGGGTGTCAGGGCCGAAATTAACCTTTTCAATTTTCATTTATCAAACGGGATATTCAACTCTGACTCGCATGAATATTTAATCGCCTACTTAATTAGCAATCAGTGGATTAAGCAAAATACACGACCCCGATTAATTTTCCAACTTTCGCATCCTCTGGGCTGTGGGATTCGAAGAGTCACCGCAGCGTTAGCAACCGCCGCCGTTTAATTGCCATTCAAATTGACACCAGAGGTCACGAACCGAAATAATTCAATCGTTCAATGCTGAAGGCTAATGCGCATCGATTTTTATTTTTATTTTTTTTATTTTTAAAGTTTACTTCAAACTTTTTTTTCCCACTCTCAAACGATGTTTGTTGCTTGGTTAAAGTAACTTTTTTTTCTTTTGTAGTTGTTACTGGGGAATAATTCGCAGCTAGAGGGCTTCGCTGTTACAGCTAATGGACGCAACGTCGAAAGCGAAGTCATCACTCAGTCGGGAACTAGTACTTGGGCGCAATAAATCGATCATGCGAAAGGCAGTGTGCGACTCATACGAGCACAATTTCATTCCGATTCGGTCCATATTCAAGTTGACGGTGAAAAAATGCGTTTTCCAATAACGAATGGGTTTTTTTTTAGTATTTAAATGAATCGAAATTACTATTTGGAAACTTTTAATGCGTTGGGAACAAAAACAACGTGGATGGAATTGAAAGTTTTTATTTAATGTCAATAGATGGCGCTAATGCAACGTCGCGTCTGTTTTTTGTTTTTTTATTTATACAAAAAATTTTTTTGGATTAATGTTAACTTTTAAATAGTTTTTATTGCAATTCCATAAGAACTTTATAAATCTTTAATTTTTTTTTATTCATTTATAAAAACTTTAATATTTCAATTTAAATTTCCTTTTTCCAGTTGAAACAAAACAAAACCGTATCGTACGTAGGTAGCGTGTCTTAACTGATTATAATTAACTTCAGCTTTTGATTAATGAAAGGAGTTCGAGAGTAATATTTCTGCTCGTTCCTCTTTCATAAATTATTCCGTAATTAAACATTACATTTCACTCAGGTGAGCATAACCGTCAAGCAAGATGTTCTCGGAATCCTCGAGTTATCTAGCAAGCAAACAACTTTAAAACGGGAAAAATTACAACAAATTTCAGTTTCATTTTTAATGAAATTCCCCTTGCACATACAAACCTCCAAAACTCCAAATTCCAACCTCCGTTAAACGTTTCCAAAACCTCAAAACTTCTCCAGAACAAACAATAGTCAGTTTTTGTGCAAATATAAAAATTCGATTTCTTAAAAAGTATGTCGCATAAGATAAAATAGCTTTGGAACGGTTTAAAGAATTGATAGAGCTGTCATTTCCTGTAAAGTTTTTTCAGATTACTTAAATAGTTTGAAGAAACAAATTTAAAACCACAAAATTCGAGATTTCACAATTTTTTTGACCATAACTCGAGTAAATTTTCAAAAATTCATAGAAATTAGCATTCTCCAAGAATTCAGTCGTGCATCTTTGTTGATTTAGTGTCCACGAACATACATAATCTCCTAAAGTTACGGTCCAAAATATCTAGAATTCTAAGAATTTTTAAAAAATTTTAAGTACGCATCAAATTTTTTTTTAATTTGTGAAATCTCAAAATTGTGGTTTTGATTTTTTTTCTACAAAACTATTTAAGCAATCCCAAAAAACCTTACACGAAACGATAGCTCTATCAATCCTTTAAACCCTACCAAAGCCATTTTATCTTACGTGACATACTTTTTAAGAAATCGAATTTTTACATTCCCAATTCCAATACTTTTAAAACGGACTGAATGTGTGTAAACTGTAATTTTAAATCGGCATTGATTTCGTGTCCCAACTGATTAATACGATTTGGCTTGGAAAAGCAATCGTGCGGTGAATGGCAGTGGTCAGTACGACACGGCGTCGACGTTTGGCACGAGAAACCGCACCTCATTCACCATAAACGAAAACGTGCCAAAAGCTTTGATGGAGGTAAGATACCACGTGTCAGTCGGAGAAGCCGACACAGCAGCACCAGCACACGGCCCGATCGCGCGTATAATTAAGCCAAGACAAGAAGACGAGTATCAGAGCGATGAGTTGGCGTGAAATTAAGAGTCAACTTAAACTCGTAACCGAGTCCGATTTTTAATGTCAAGAATTTGAGATGTTCTCGCAGTTATCTTAATGGATCTTGTCGAGTACGAAACAGGGAAATTGACACGGCGTTACTTGGTAATTGCTTTCAAGAAATGTAACTGATATAACAGCGTGTGAAAATTTTTTTTTTTTTTTTAAATGTTGGGATTGTAAAATGAGGGTTTTCGGTCGGGTATTTGAAAATTAGCTTTCGCTTTCTATCTAAACTGGCACTAATGAGCTTCTCAAAAATTGTTTCAAACAAGGGATCAATATCTTGCCTCTAACAAGACAAAATATTCCCACAAAAGAGGATTAGGCGACATACTCTGAGGATAACATGCTCTCTTCCAATAACTTTGCTCTTCATTAAAAAAAAGTATAATGGCCCATTATTTTCAATTCCTTAATTGGATACAGCTAATTGAAAAAAAACTCAACCATAAAAGGGGATCAAAATTGTTTGTTTTTTTAATAAGGTAAATAAATTTAAAAAAAAATAAAAATTCTTCGATTCTTATTTTTTTTCTCGTCAATTTTTTTTTTTATTTTATATAAATTCCAAATGATTGGTGCAAGGAATTGTCGTAAATCTTTTCGAACGACAATTTTTGACTGTTTTTATTGGTGGTGCAGCATCAGCTTAAATGTTCTCGACCAAGTTATGGCATCCTTTATCTTCGTGTGTCAACTATTAAAACCCAGCATCCAATATGGATCAATTAAAGGGAATGTTACCAAAAAACTTAAATTTTGTTTCTTGTTTTTTGATTTTTAAAACTTTTTATTATTTATTTACTTACCTTGGATCGTTAAATGGATGACGGTGTTGTCTCGACCGTGAGCATTAGTCGCAGAACAGGAATAAATGCCGGAATCGGTTCTTTCGCTCCTGGTTACGATTAATTCGGTAAGAAATCCATGTTTGGTTGACGTTTCCTTGATTTTATATCTGTGGATTAGCAATTAATCCCGTTAATTAATCCTAGCGCTGACTCGAAATTAAATCCCTCTACGTGTATACCGAGGTCTCTCGTCGGGGTCGATGGGATGCGAATTTACGCTCCAACTCACTTTGATGGGTGCATCACCTTTCGCATTACATTGCAAGCGGACGTTTTCACCTCGTTTTGCACTTTGGTTACGGCTGCGCACTTCGAATTGAACTGGAACTGTCAACAAAACATAAGAAAAGAGAGTTTTCAATCTTTGAATCTGAAATAGTTTTTTTTCCATTATTTTTTTTCTTGTTATATACAGTATAACAAAAATTCCCATGTGATGTTGTTGTTGAAATATTAAGATTTCGATATTTTCCATTATATAGACGGTTCTGTATATACATTCGAGTATATCTCGGGTTTGCGTGCATTCTGTTTCCATGTAAGACGATCGCTTTATTTTTTCCTCCCATGAGAGAGAGTATGTAAAAGGCGGTGAAGTCTCTTCCATCATATCGCGGATATGGCAGAGTTTGAAGTTTTTTGGTTCGGATAAAATAATGCGATCGCCGAGCTCATGATGTAAACATAAAATATGTATCAGACAAGAAAAACAAAAGTTCTTTGGTTAGATAAAACTGACTTCATGTGATATATAGTTATTTATTTTTTGTATTTTGTAGGATGGATTGGATGTGTGTTTTGGAGTTGTTTTAAATGACACTTCCGGTTAGTATATTTCCGGTTGAAATATTTTGAGAACGAGTTCTAGGTATGTAGCGTGAGTCCTGAAAATTTCAGGCTTCTGAATTAACCGGAAGTAGAATTTTCTATTGATCGAAATTATATGAAAAAAGAAAATTAAAAAAAAAAAAAATAGGAAATAAAATTAGCAATTTGGAACGCTTTAAAGCAGCACTTCCGGTTTAATCAGGAACGTGAAGTTTTATTACTGTGTAGAGTTCTATGTACACAGTCGAAACTATGAAATTTTTTTTGGCGATAAATCAATTGGAAGCGATATTTAGAAAATTTAAAAAGGTAATTTGCAGAGGACTAAAAACAACACTTCCGGTACGACTAGAAACTTAAAATTTTCAAGGAACCGAGTCCTAGTCATGTCGTAGCACTCTTAGAAATCTAAAGTCTTCAAGTAAAGCGGAAGTGCCCTTTTAGCCCCTGGTTAATCGCTCCAAAACGCAATGCAGGAAAGCACATCACCTCCATCCAACAAATGCAAATATGTATTTAAAAAGGCAATTTGCAAGGGACTAAAAGAGCACTTCCGGTGCGACTAAAAACATAAAATTTTCAGGGAACCAAGCTCTAGTCATGAAGTATCACCCTAAAAAATTTAAAGTCTCCAAGTCAACCGGAAGTGCCCTTTTAGAACCTGCGAAATGGCTCCAAAAAACCAAAATTTATGCAATGCAGGAAAGCACATCACCTCCATCGAACAAATGCAGATTATTTAATCATCGCATGACAAAGACGAATGTTATTCATCGAAATTTGACATTTAATAAATAATCCTCTATTTTTACCACACACAAATCACTTCCTCATTACCCGAAGAAAATAAACAAAAGAGAGAAATAAAGGGAGAGAAAAAAAATAAAAAAATGTTTATTTACGTGGAAGTGTACGAAATGAATCTACGAGGGGCAATTACAGAATGACGTCAGAAGCATAAGATATAAATATAGAAAATTTCTTTGACAAGTGCCATTTATTAAGCGAGAGATATAATGGCCGCTGTCGCTATCAATCTTCATTACGCAGAAAAAATTTCTTTAATTTCGTCCAAGTTGAGTTGAGCTGATTAACCATGCATCTTTCCCGCAGAGAAGAGATTTTGACGTGTGCGTTAATTTAGCCTCACTCACTTTATGAATCGATAAAATTCCCTACCACTTTATTGCCCCCCGACTTTAATCAATAATTCCTCCGCGTCTGGCGAGGCGACCGGGCGGCGGCAGCGTCCGAAAAGTCTCTTTACGACGATCCACCACCAGATAAAGAGTGCATTTTTCCCTTCACCTTTCGCTATCTGCCCCGTTTTGACTGTCTCACAAAAGGTGACTAATAAGTTTGTGGAAGGCGATCAAAATTGGCGCGTTCCCGTGGAAACCGGATAAATCGAGCTAATTTGTACGACCGGTTTCACAAAGGTTGCATTCAATCTTTTATTTGCGCGTCAATTGGCGGGGAGTGTGCACTTTTGCCCCTTTAAACACTCGCGAGCGTCGTCGTTGTTGTTGTGTTCTGTGTTTGCAATAGTTTTGGAAAATGAAAGGAATCTTATAAATTTTCAAAAGTTTCGGTTTCGAGTGACTGACAATGCGCATTTGTCAGTTAAAAGAGGCTGCAAATTGGTTTTGCTAGGTATGGAAGTGTGGGGAGGGGGGTGTGGAGGAGGGGAAATGCACTTACCGTGGACATCCAAGAAAAACACTTTGCTCAATCCCTCGCCCACCTTGCTGTTTGCTTGGCACGAATAGTAACCACGGTCCACTTCTCGTATACTTGACAGGATTAGAGATCCATTGGGTAGGATGTTCACGTTGCCACCGTTGCCCAGAATTTCCCTGTAGTCTGAGGGTAATTCTCCTAACAGCAATGGAAATTGAAATTAACATTAATTTTTGATGAGAAAAGGCTCTGCAATTCATTTTAATGCGTTTTATTTTTAATTTATTCCCTTTTTTGCATGTCAAATTAAAGGATTTTCTCTAATTGCAGTCGATGGTTTCGGTTTGTGATGTGTGGTGACGCTGAATGATTCGTGAAGTACGCACGATGCATTTCAGCACTCAGCGAATTTGTTTTTAAGTTTAATTACTACGTTATTATTTATTATTTTTAATTAATTCTCTTTTTTTGGTTGACAAATTAAGGGTCTTCTCTAATTGCAAGTCGATGGTTTCTGTTTTTGATGTGTGGTAGCGATGCGGGATTCATTCGTAAAGTACGTACGATGCATTTCAGGCTTCAGCATTCAGGGAATTTGTTTTTCAGTTTAATTTCTACGTATTACTTATTATTTTTAATTTTATTTCCTGTTTTAAATGTCAAATTCATGGATTTTCTCTAATTACAAGCGATTGTTTTGGTTTTTGACGTGTAGTGGCGCTGCGTGATTCGTGAAGTATATTCAGCGAATTTGTTTTTAAGTTTAATTCTACAAATTAATGTTTATGTAGTTAACGAATTAAATTTTTCATCACAGTTTTAATTTATACGAATTTCACCGCTAGGATAACTTGATCTCGTGACTTCCGGGCTTTTAAAGATGGAGGACGAAGACGACGCCGGAGTTGAGCCGAAGCCTTTTCTCGTTATAAACAGCGGCACTGTATCAATATAAACTATTTACTTATCCCGTATAAACAAACGAAACACCCTAAGAATCTTTCGTTTAATATTATTTGAATGAAATGCGCTTTAAAAATACAAACTAAACGTACGAATACAGAAATGCACATCACCAATGTAAACACGTTTCAATCACGTGATACTCTACCATTAAACCGTAAGAAAACATAAACATTCGCCCATAAGATAAATAAAATAAACCAAACAATTTATTTATCTTTCAGTCACGGCCGACGACGTATTTCGACAGTATCGACACAACAAAACTCGACCGGTGGCTAAATTAAAATAACCGGGCGTAAAATTCAGAAAATTGGCTCGATCACGTGACTTACTCACAAATAGCAGACTAAATGGTAAAAAAATAAAAATTAATTCATAAAATCAATAAAATAATTTATTTATCTTTCAGTCGCGACCAATCGACCGGTCACTAAATTAAAAACAACCGCTTGAAAAATTCAGAAAATTGGCTCATAGACTCCCGCCATCTCATCCAAACTTCGTCCTCCACACGTAAATCGATAAAAACAAAAAAAAAATAACATTCAAACTCATCTAAACCCAAAATTATTTTCTTTCAGATGCTACGCTCAGTAAATGCCGGCCATTATGAAAATTATCAACCCAAAATCAACTTTTGATGCTCGATGCGCACGACTTTAAGATATTAACGTGACGAACAGCTAAGAAAAAGCCGCACAGTAAACACAAGATCCATAAATCAACATAATTTACTGCGAAACGACTGCATTTTTTCCAAAACTAGACATCAAAAGGTAAAGAAACAACCATTATTTGAATCCCTAGAAGTAATTTTAATATTACTATGAATGTCAGTCAATTTGATGACTGCCATTAACGTGATCAAAACCGTTTTTTTTCTCCCCACCCCCCTTCATACCTCATTAATCGCGCATCTTAACACACCCAACTAAATTGCTATCGTTTGTAACTCATTAAACATTGAAAACAGTGATAAAAGTTCACATTTTCACAACAAAAAAAAAAATTTTTCACCCGGAAGTTCGTCTAGTCTATTTGTTTGAACCGGGAGAGCAAAGTGCTCGAATTTAGACTAGTTTTGACGCATGCGCCGTTGGTTTAAGCATTCATTCGTATGTAAATAATACCAAGAGTCGTCGCCAACCCATCCAATCTGCTCAAACAACACAAGTTGCTATTTCCTTATTTAAATTAACTCACTCTCTCGCCTCCTAGGAGGCGCAGATGTTACGAAAACGCCACCTGCAGGTTATTTTTCTCACTAAAAAGAAAGAAAAAAAAAAGAATGGCAGACAGACGTGTTTAAAGTGTTAAAAAAGTTGCGTTTCTCTTAGTTTCTTGATATAGTAGTCATGAAGGAAAAGTTTTTAAAGTTTCTTATCATTTTAATTCCAATTAGAATCTTTTCACTCGCTTCATTTGAATGTTTGACTCGAGAGAAGAGTAATTGTGCTTTGGTTTAAATAACTCTGACTATGCAAATTGTTCAAGTTTTATCTTGACTTTGCCTTTTGGAAGAAAATTTGTTCTTTTTATTTTAATATAGATGTCTAATTTAAAGAAGAAGAAGAAATTGTTGAATTTGAATGGTAATTTTAATTTTAGATACTCAATTTGTGTTTATTGGTTGTTGGAACAGATGTTTGTAATTAAAGTTTGTGGGTTTTGGTCTCTTTTGCAGAGATGAGTTTGTGTTTTAAAAGTTTTGGTTATTGTCTTTTGTGAAGTGGTTTGTATATGTATTTTGAAATTGAAAGTTTGCTGGGTTTATGTTTAGTTTTGGTCTTTTGGGGTCGTTCACAGATGGTGGATGGTCTTGATGGTGTTTGTTTGAAGGTTTGGGCATTTTATGTTGTCGAATGTTGTGTTAAACTTGGGAGATTGTTGGCTTGGGAGTTGTAAAATGAGTACATAAACTGATTGGGGCCATGACTAAATCAATGATGTTTTTCTTTCTCAATGAGTTTTCGATACTATGGTACGTATATTATTTTGTGGCGTCGCTTAAAATGGGTTTTCTTAACTTTTCTTGTTGTTGGGTCTAGATAATGAAGAAATGACACTGCAAAAAAATTGGATTTCTTAAAATAAATTTAATGTGAAATTTAATGGAAAATATTTGGATTTATATCAATTTTTTACACCACTTTACATTTGGAAATCCAATTTTTTTTTCCAGTGTGGTTTTGTTTGAAATTTCCATCTAGAGTCTTAACGCTAGTGTTCACACTGCAGTAACGTAAGGAATTAAGAAAATCTTAGTGCATAGTGGGATAAAATTAAGCAAACATTCTGTAGTGAGATAATGAATGCACGGTAGAGCGAGTAAGAAATTGGTTGTGACGTTTGCTTTACTGAAGATGCAGATGGAACAGTCATTTTATGAGAATTGTATGATCTAACACATCATTGACTGCCTTCTATTTACTGTACTGTTGTTTTGGGAAACTAAACTACAATCGCATTGGCTCATTCCTACTCTCCTGCTAAGGTGTGAACATTTGCTAGGGACCATTCATGTCAAAATTGCGTAATGGAATTGTGAGTACGGTATTCACATTTTGGAGGCTCTGTACACAACGAGGAGTACATCCCACTGAGGGTACTCCTAAAATGTTAGAATTCAGAACTCAGAAATGAATCCGTTTTGCTACAAGATGTTTATAAAAGTAGCCCCCTCTCTGCCCCCGATCTTTTTCCGGGTCAGACAGTAGTCAGTTGTAGCATCCTCTTTCTGCATGAAAATAGAAGTCTAGTTTATTTCCTGATCCAAATTTTACAGTAGGCAAAGACGGAAAACTAAAAGTGTGAATACATGTGGATTTATTGTGAATGTTGGTCAAAAAAATGGATCTTTTGTAGGTCAACACATTAGTTGCAACAAGACACTTGCATTGACCTGTTACATATATAAGACACGGAGTTATCGTGTTATACCGATAATGCAAAAGTTTTATACAAGTGAATCGCATAACTTAATAGACAATTGATTGGTACAGATTACAGAACTTTTGCATTACAAGACGTTTGTCCAACAACAAAATTGTAATGCTTTTAATCAAAACACCAACCTGATTCATTATTAACCCAACATCTACAGTTAGTAGTTCGAGGTCTCTAGTGGACATTCAGTTCTAGGAACAAAGGGAACCGTCAGACTGTCATACATAATATAAAACTAACAATGCCTAGTGACAAAAATCTTCTTTAACTTGAACAAAACATCATAAATAATGCATGACGTAACAAACGAACATTATTTCACTTAAAAATTTCAACAACAGCAGCCATCTTAACTTATTAGAAATGCTCACAAGTCACAACACGCGTTTTCCACTAAATTTGTGACTGAAATGGATCAGCTCAGCACAATCACTGACTGCAGGCCCAGTTTATCACACTAAATTTTCTTTCCCCACAAAGCAATGCCTAAGACAAATGTGATTGGCTCACCGACCTTCAGAATTAAAGACTGAAAACTTCGAAAAGATTTCTCCAATTGTGTTTCGCATCCATTTTGGACTAAACATTCAGACAGTGAAAACCTGTTATGGCTTTGCACTAACTCTCTGGAAGTTTTTTTTCCTAAAATAATTTAGGTTTGTGCAGTAGGACTGTGTGGAAAAAGAAAAACACGAAATGTGGTTACATTAGTATTCAGTATGGGTAGCGGTCGTTAAATCGCTTTAACGAGTTCATTCCTTGCGTTCTATATGTATGGAGTATGGAGACCGGTTTTCGGGAGTGCAGAAGGTTGTAAATAAAATTTTAGCATTTTAACAGGTCAACACTATAGTGTTTGAGAATTTGAGTTATTAGACAGTTTGCGTAAATTGGGTTTTACTCGATTTTTTTAGGCAATAAAAATTTTTTATGCAAAAATTAGAAAAATGAATTTGTTTTGTTGACCGCAACACGCAAAATATAGAGTTTTGATGTGGCCAGACCACGGGATAGAAAGAATGGACATTCAAGTGGCTTCGCCGAGTGGCAATCCTAGCAGCTGGACTTGGAATGTCAAGGTAAACAATTTAAATCCATTGTTTGTTCGAGTTATTATTGTTGCATGCATTTTTGTGGCCAGAAAATGGATTGTTTACATTGTAGTTTCGCAGTCAGCCGCTAGGATTGCACTCGTCGACACTCACGCGTAATTTCCCGATACAACATTTTTTATTCTTAAGCATGCACGCATGCGGAATTGCGCACTTTCAAAAAATAAAGATGGCAGTCCCCAGCACCGATCTACTGCTTTAGCTCGCACGTAAGCACATAGCATAAGCGCCCATTTACTCCAGGTCAAGGAACATCAAAATATACCGTAAACTAGTTCTACCGGATTCAGGAATTAAATTAAGGTTGGTGTAGTTAAAATTCGGATAATTCCATATGAATGCCCATATCTGAGTGCAAAATTTCGTTTCGTCTTTGCGTTTCGTTACAAAATGCGCATAGAGTCTATTGATTCTCGTGTCGTGGGTGTTTTTGTCAGTTACAAGGGAATTTATTTATCATCCGGTGTCGAGAAGTTTGTTGCCTCGAGAAGTTTAATGGCAGGTGGCGTGTAAACCACGTAGTACTAATGTTCCTTCGGTTTCTCTCTCTCTTTCTCTCTCCCAAAGGAAGACAAAGCATTTGAATTTCTCTCGCCGCCCCGAGTAAAATCTTAACATTCTTTGACCGGATTTAACCTGCAAACCCTAGGGTCGAGGGTCGAATGGGGCTGACCGCATCCCCAGAAGGCCACAAAGACCTAATCAGTATCTTGCTCATTATCATAAGAAGTTAAAGCTCCTCCAAGATTTGTCTTGTTTATGTTTATTGCATTGTTTTTTTTCTTTTTATTTTCTTCTTGTTGTTTTAAAAATGATCTCTGCTCTGCCCGTGGATTAAATGGTCGTATGTTACTCGTAGAGGAATTGGATGAAAGTTTGTGTAGTCAAAGAAGATGGAGGACGACTTTTGTGTTGTCTTTTGAGATTTAAGTGAAATTTTCGTACCGTATACTAGTATATTGTAGGAAGATGTCAACAATTATTGAAGGTTTTTTTTTTTTGCTATTTTAGGAGCTTATGCCTTATGATTTGTTCGCAATCACGTTGCCGCTTATTATTCGCGAGGCGAAGCGTATCTTAAATTGCCACTAGGGGCATCCACTTGGCGCATTGTTTGATGACCCTGACAAAATCTGCAAAATAAATATAGCAGCCCCCATTTTAGTTAGTGTCTTAAATAAGGGTACACTTTATTATTTACTGTACATTAAAGTTCGCATGCATCGATTCGATGCACCGGACAATCGCACAGTTGCGACAAGCAGTATGCGTCCAACACCACAAATGCATGCAATTGACTTTTTGTTTGGTCCACATGGAACCATGTGCTCTGCTTGCTTCGACAATGGGGAATTTTTTTTTTCTTTTGGAAACTTGGAAAGTAGACAGACCACTTTCCAAATTTCTAAATTTTTTGTTTAGTTCCGTGAAGAGATCTTGGTCATTTTTATTGTAAAGAAAAGAAACAACCAGATTTATTAAATTTCCAACTAAACGCGTTATCGCATGCATCAAAAGTTAAAAATTTTCAACTTTTTGTCACATCCATGTGAACTACACTACCTTTGTCCAGTAGCCGACTGGAAGACAAACTTTGCAGCCAACTCTTCCCTAGTGTCCAATTAAACCCCTCTTAAAGAAAGACTTTAGTACCAGAGGTTACCAGGCTACCTTTACAGTAACCTTAGTTAACAAACATAGT
>JAQFZO010001709.1:0-14656 GCA_034695885.1 Geophilus flavus
TTCCATGCATGCGGACGTCAATTTGACGTTCCGTCATTGTACAGTTTAATTTTATGTTCGTATCAAATAAAATGCCAAGTGCATTTATATATTTTCCATCTCGAGTTGACTGAGTTATTTCCCGCCTTCTTTTGAAGCCAACAGCTGTTTGTAAGCTCAGAAACATCAGTTTTGAACGCGAGAAGGAGACCGAGTGACGTCATCATCGATCCAAGATGGCAGCGGCCGATTCGAGATAAATCGATCCGACTATTTGCGCGTTTTACAACGATTTCCAGCGTTGTCTACCACACAGTACGTGTTGTGTAGCAACACGCTCCTAATAGTCTGTAGCAAACGCTGCATTCATATCTCATTTGTATCGCATGATAATTCTAGTTGAAAGTTTTTGATTGCATTTGTTTGAGTTGTAATCTAACCTTGTACTGTAAATACATGCTCTAAGTCTAAAACAACAAATGGTTTTATTTTTACGGTTTTTATTAAGTAATCTATTTAAATTTGTGTGGGAAATGATTTTGTTTATTGTTTTTTTATGTTCGGTTTCTTTCCTTCTCTCTCTCTCTCTCTCTCATTAGATTGTCAAAAGCGATTGGACGATTGGTCGTCTCTCTTCTGGCGCGAATTTAGTCCATGAGTAAATTAACTGTAATTGCCAATCTTGACTCCCAATTTTCAAACAAACAGCGATCCATCAAGGATAAGAATTGTGCACAGGTTAAAACTTGTAGAACGTCATCTCTTATTATTATTAGTTGTATCGGTATGTATTTTATTCTGTACAGCATTTTAAAAAATTATTAAAAATTAAAAAAAAAAATTTCATGATATAGGTTGTAACGACCCTCAAGTTAGCTGCTCTAAACTGTGCGTGAAATAAAAAGACATGTGGGGTTTCTCAAAACAAGTAAAACGATTTAACATTTATTATCAATTAAGGGCAGCAATAAGTTGTCTACTTTACAAATGATCGGGAAACAATTAGAAAGAAATAATAAATACAAGACCTGGCACAGTCAGGCCTTACAAAAAGGGAAAACAAACGGTGCACACAAACCTAAATTGCTAACCTTAATGCTATGAATTAAACATGAAATTGCTAATTTATTTTAAGTGAAATTACTAGCTAAAACTAAGTGATGTCTTCGGATTTCTTCTTACCGATTTCCTGATCAAAAACCTGTGTAAATCTCCTTCAAATCCAAGTGTGATGTCCGTTCTCGACTTCAATGTCGTTACAGTAAATAATCCAGTTGACCACGTAGCACTGCAGAATAGATGAAATCGGTGTTAATCCTCTTATGTAGAATTTCGGCTTCCAACTGCGAAGTTCGAAGCATGTTCATAGAAAATAGAAGAAGTGGTCGGCTCGTCCGAACTCCGAAGACATGAGAGAGCCTTTTAGGAGATCTTTTAATCTCCCCGGACACACCCCTGACTGCCCGTTGCCTACAAGTCAGAGCCAGGGCTCTCGTAACTTGTCCAAGGCTGGCCAGACTTACTGCACGGGTCGATCGCAGCTCGCAGCCCAGAGCCAAGGCTCTCGTAATCCGGTCAACGCTGGATGAATGACGTCGTGAGCTTGTACCGGTCGTTGTCAACCAGAGCCAAGGCTCTCGTAATTAACCACCATGATTGAGGAATTATCACACCTCAACAAGTAGGAATTTCGTTCAAGTAATTGTTCTTACCAGAGTAATAAACAACGTACAGTTCAGTTTGCAATGTGAGTGAGAGTGGGGAAAATGCAGAGATTTCTCCTCCTTTTATAGCCTGGTTTGAGTGACATTTGACCTCATCCAATGGCTGGCTTATTCAGGATTAAATGATGATGTCATTTTAATCCAATGAGATTTAAATAATCAAATCACTTCCAAATATGGAGAAACCGTTATTTTCCAACTACTGGACTGCAACAATAGTTTGATGTGGTCAATCAAACCACACCGTAAATCCAAGAGACTAAAAAAATTATTAGACGCTTCATTTAGTCGCTAAATAGTCTAAATTTTTGACAGTTCTGGAATAAATGGCTAAAGTTGGTTATATGTCTATTCCACAGCCTTATGGCAAAATGACTAAAGTTGGTTGATGTCTATTTAACAGTTGGTTGATGTCTATTTTACAGTTGGTTGATGTCTATTTTACAGTTGGTTAAATGTCTCCTTTACACTCTAGAAATCCAAAAGCCTTTCTTTCATGCATTTAAAGTGACTAATTGGCTAGAATTATAGCCTTTTTTTAGTCGTTTTACAAGGGACTAAATAAGAAGCGACTAAAACTTAAATTTATGGCTACATTCGATCGTAGAAATTGAAGTGTTTAGAAGTGTTCTTTTTAACTTTTGACGTTACAACTTCTCTAAATACACGTATTAAAGTAAGAAGATGGAAGTAGTGGCGTCAGAAGTGAGAGAAGTCACTTCTATTCTTAAAATTTCGTGCTTATCGAATGCTAACTTTAATTTTCCTAAGAGATATTTAGAAGTCACTTTTCATTTGGTCCCACTAAAACGACTAGAAAACGACTATAGCTATTTAGTCACTTTAAACATATACAATTTATGCTTTTGGATTTCCACTGCATTGTTGTGGACATTTTCTAGTCTATGATGCTAAAGGTCAATTTTACACGAAAACAAACTGTCTGACTGCGGTTGTTGATGGGTTTAAACACTGCAGTAGAATAAATTTATTCTGAATTAAAAAATTGTTCCCTTTACTCTTTATTTCCCAGCCCTCTAATAATTCCCAACAACAAAAACTCATTCCTGGAATTAAAAAGAGAATTTATGGTAATTATGTCACTTCTTCTTGCTTTTCTAGTCCACAACCTTAGGCGTCAGGTGTTTCTTATTCTCCTTTTGTCTGAGTTCTTTACAGTATGAAGATCCATTCATTATCTTCTCATGCTTTGTGAGGAGTAATTAACACTTCTAATTCAATTCAATCCAATTGAATTAGTATTCAATAGTTATTTATACTAATCACATTTCATCTATTTTTTATTCCAGAGGAAACTGTGGATGATTATAATGATAACCTCGACAGGTTACTACAAAGTGGCCAAAAGTAAGTTCCAAACGTTTTTCTATATTAATTGAGACACAAGTCTCAAAATTAGCGCCATCTATGAGACAGGTCGGTAAACAGGCATTTTGTATAGATGAAAATTCCTGTCATTTTTCCCCCATGCTTTGTTGTCATAGCTTTAATGCGAATAAAAGGAAGATAAAACAAAAGGTAGGCTTTGCTGGAAGCTCAATTATTCCACACCTTGATTTTCCTTTTGAGAATAATAAACAAAACTTAGTTAGTCTTGCAAAAACAAAATAAAACAAGAGAAGTCAGCATGAATTTTACATGCATTTAACCGTTGAATGTTATAAAAGCTGAGATTGTGCGTTCATTAAGAAAGGCAAACTTGAGTTTTTTAAATTATTTTTTATTTCAGTTGCTATGTGAATGAGTTTTATTCATTTTTCCTTTTTCTTTTCCTTTTAAACCTGATTAGCAGCAAGGTTGACAATTTAATGGTAAAAAGACGTGAAGATTATCCTATAAAACTACTTAGGTATGTACTGTACTCAATGGTTCAAGCAAATACGAGTAAAAACTGAAAATTGTAACATTGCATGTTGTTGCTTTGATGGAAAAATTGCGGAAAAATAATTAAAATGTAATGTTAAAGTGCATAAATTAATTTTTTATTCCAAAATCCGAGAGAAAATCTCTGCATGTCAAAGTCAAGCATGTTTTATTCTCGTCTATAACTTTTGCCTTCGTAATTCAAGAATTATTAAATCTTCCTTTAATTAATTCATCATTACAGAGTGACTAAACAGTCTGGACCATCCAATTTTAATCAACAAAGCACAAATAACTAATAACTATACTAAATTACGACGCTTCGGGACTAAAATTCGTTTTGTTCATACAAAATTTAGGAAAAAAAATTCGTAAATTTTTAAATTTATTTATTTTCTAATTGCTGCGACCCGACTTTGTCTTTTTGAGTGTCTGGGGACCGTGATAAGAAATTAATGTACGAGTAGGCAAATGTGACGATAGAGATCGCTAATTTGCACCGGGAGATTTTTTTGCTCTAAGTCTACTACGCAGACAAGAAGATAAATAATTTAGTTGATGCGATGGATTAATTCACCTGAGTCAGCATCAGCAATATACGGTTTTACTCAGGAGTTGGCAGGCGACTCGTATCGTAACATTATTCATTTGTGACAGTGACAAACTTTAGATGTTAATTACCATCTGTATCAAGAAATGAAATTATCTAAACTTTTAGCAGTGTTGTTGATGCAGGAAAGAATTAATGGGCCGTATTTCTCTTGAGAAAGTGGCATACTGTACATCATCAACATCAACCACCTTCTATCACTTCTCTTCAAAAGGGCAAAGACCTGGTGTGTTAATTCATTTTAGGTTTGCAGCTTCGTTCCATAATTATATAAAATGTAAATTGTGGGTAGTGATGGCCAGAGATCAAAAGAAGTCGACAGAAAAATTGATCATCCATGATGACCATAAAACATGATTAACGAAGGAATAAAAAGGTCAATGTAGCAAAACCTTCTAGGATTTGATATATAGCTCAAAGAATGTCTTCGGTTCCAGTATACTTTTAAAATCATGAAATTTTGACCATGACTAAAGCTAGGTTCACACTAATTGTTTTCTCAAGTATCGCAATCACAAACGTAAACGTAACTGCAAGTGCAAGCCGTAAGGACGCAAACGCTTGAATAGCAAGGATGATGCTGAAAGCAAGACGTAAGCCGCTCGCAAGTGTTAGCCAATGAGAACTCGAATAGATCTGTACTACTAGTACATATGTAGGGTGAAGACATAACTCTTAGACCCATGCTTGATTATTATACTCCGAGAGGGATTTTTGTCTACCTTCTAATTGGCTACAGCTTCAGCTTGCAGTTGAACCTCACTTATGTGAACACACTTGCGTCTGTTGTCCTTGCAGTAGCATACTGTTAAGCTAGATTCACACCTACATGGTAAAAGCTAACAACTGTAAGGTCATCCTTTGAACTAACACTTTTACTATGGGAGATGTAGTAAGAGAGTGGCAATTCATTGGTGTTTATTGCCTACACTTGACGCTCAGAAATGAGACTTTGGGTCGAGATTTTGCGAGACAACGCCATATTTGTTTCTTTTCAAAGGTAAACAAACGTTGTCAGATGAAAGTTTAGAGTCGTGACAACTGTTAAAATTTGTTTTTTGCGCTGGGTAAAGCATTGTACATGGATGCGTCAGGATGCAAGTGAGTCAGTGGAAATCATGTGCATCAAAAGTTAAAATTTTCAACTTTAAGATGCATGCATTTTTGGCATGTTTTTGTCACAAGCAATTAGACGCATGCGACAAAGCGCATATCACAGAATTCGATTCACATACAACGCATGCAATTTACCCGTCGCATGATTAAATCGCACGTTACAACGCACCCATGTGAACTAAGCTTTACTGTAGTATTAAGTATTAACACAAGTATGAACTTAGCTTAACCATGTACGAGTATAAGCCATGATACAAGCTAAAGTCGACTGATGTGAGTTTGCCAGAAATTTCAATATGGTTCGCTCGATTAGACGATTACAATGGCTCAGAATTGATTTTGATTTCTACTTGTTGGCGAATTGTTAGTAAATAAAAGAAAACAACTCAGATCGACATCTGTTGAAGTAGGTTTTTACTTGTCAATGCGGAAAGGTCAAGTCTATGACTTCCATTCCATTACTACGATGCCATGACCAAAGCAGATCACTAAATGTAATAGAGCGTGGGAGTGACATTTCTTTTTATGGACCGATGACAACCCAAAGACACAAAAAACATTTCAAGTCCAGACAACTTCTATTTCATGGAAAAAAATCGATTGGTTGGTTATCGTGAACTATACATGACTTTTTAAATGTTTCTATGTTGCCTGCCTCGTACGGCTTTTAATGTCAACAAACATCCATAAACCAGAATATAATGTGCTTAGTGGTGACCCTAAAATTGCAGTTGGGTCTCAGATTGACCATTGGGTTGGTAAACCAGGCTATTTACTCATCCTGTATGTTTGTCTTTACTTTACTGTACCTTCTTATTTTTCAGTTCTTACTGTCTGTATACCATTTAAAAAAATGTTAAAACAGATGTTCAGGAATCGATAAATACTCAACTCAGTAACCAATTTTTTAAAGCTAGATCTCACGCTATTTTCTGTCATCTGGTCTAATTTCCGAATATTTATTGTGCATGAGATCTTCCAGTGATGCCAGTTGTATAATCGGAAATCACGTGAAATCTCGCATAAAGGAAAATTAGAATTTTTTAAAAATAAAACAAAACATAAAACCCCTGAAAATTAAATTTGAGTAAAGGTGGTGAAATAACCACATCTTTACATTCACTGTCAGTATCTATAATCATTCATTAATTTCAATTTAAGCATGAAAATGATGCATAAACCTTTTCTTAGCTTTGTCACACTGGCATTCACGCTTGATGCATGCAACAAAAAATAGCGAATGGAAGGCAAAGTATAGCACAACGCACGCCACGCCATTCACATCATTATTGCGAAAAATGCTGTTTTGTTGCGTTGCATAGCGTTCGACGGATGGGATCACAGGATCTCGCCTCGAGAGCAAGAATCGACAAAATTGGTCGAACGTAACTAATTGTAGTAGACCAGAACTCGAGTTGGTTGCGAACAAGATTGAACGACACTAATAAGGTTTATGTGACTTGTGACGTCGCAAAGCATGGCATTCATGGCACATCCAAGTCAGTCCTTCATTTACCGGAAGTCGGCTCAACAATCGGACGGTGTCACCCTATAAGAGTGGTTCAATCTTGTTGGGAACAAGTGCATTGCAACAAGAGAAAATCTCCCACAATTCAGTGTACTACACTCTGCCACAAGGTCGGTTTCACTGCGCATCGCTTCGCCCATTTTTTGCCGGAAGTCTGCGCAACAATCAGACTGTTTAACCTTATTACTTCTCTTTCGACCTTGACTCTGCCAAGCGGCAATGCAGCGAGTGTGAATGCTAGTATGAAATATGAATCTACCGTTAGGACTTTTCTTTCTTTTTTAAAAAAAAAAACTATTAATATACTGTCCCACACAATTCCCTTAAATTAAATATTACAAAAAAAAATCAACTAATCAGATGATTAAACCTACCCCACACCTTTACTCGACAACTTATCTCAAACGTCTCATGCCTTTAACTTTTGCGAAAACTTTCTTTTAACTCCCACTGTTAGAAGACTTACTTTAACATTACGATCCCCCTGGCAAAACCTGTCACGAAAAAGAAAAACCATTTCATCCCCGACATTTGAAAGCCTTTTAAAGTCTCTCAAAGCACCAACCACCATTCCAAAACTGCTTAAACACATCCAACTAAACACTAAAACTCATTTCATTCTCTCACTCTTATTTTCTAAATACTTCACCGATACGTCACTTTTCACTTTGACTTACCTCATGAGCAGCATTCATATTTTCCAACTATCCGTACTGTAGGCTCTTTATCAGACAAAGGTCTTTTTCTTTTTCCCTCATGCTTACTTCTCTTGTTGCGTGGATTTTGCATGCTGTGTGTTCGTTGCCTTGCCTAGTGAAATATACAAAAGGACACGACTAAGACGATGCAACTCTAAAAGCAAAGCATGCTTTAAAGTAAGGTAGGGCGTTTTCATTTAAAATTCATTCCATTCTTTTTTAAACCTATTTTCTTTACTTTACAATAAATTAATGTAAATAGCTTTCTCTCTTCCTCTATATACTTTTATCCGTTCGTCTTTCATGTTTATTAGATTCATGAAAAATTGTTAGGAGGTTGAAACTAGAGTGCAATTTATTATTATTAAGCCTAAGAGCATCAGGAAGGCCTGAGCTTGGCAAGGCACAAATAACTTTTATTTAATAATAAACGTCTGTTAATGAGTTCTAATTAATTTAAGGGGTTATCGTTCTTTCTTGCAGAATATTTTCGATATTGCATGAAGATTTATTTGTTGTTTTCTCTTTGTATCGTACTAATGTTATCGTTGTTTTATTGATATTTGTCTCAAATTGTACTGAAAAGGTAAGAAAAATGTAAGTTAGATTCGAGTGACTAAAGGTTGACTCTGAATATCCCACTTACCTACTTAAATCACGTTTACTGCCACAAACAATCCGAATTTAAAATATTCGTGAATATTTAAGAAAAAAGTTTAGAATAGATTCCTATTAATTTACCTATACTTGTATTATTGTCATTACATGATCCTGCTGCTTTAATGTATGTATGTGTGTGATTCACTCGGATTCCCACCACCCAATTTTACGTTTAATTGCCGATTCGAACATCAAATCGAGCATAAGCGCCGCCATTTTCTCGCTAGTTCGTATCATGTGATCAACCTGCACATGCGCAGCTCCATAAATTTCCCGATGACACGTTTACATGGGCAAAATCATCCTTACTGTGAATTATTCTTTCGAGTAATCCACCCATGTTGGGAGATTTTGAAAAATATGAATTTTTTAAAACCAACCACGTTTACTGTACATGATGGATTTTATAACTCTAAATTCAGAAAATCCGGATTATTTATGCCATGTAAACGCTGCGTTAGTTAGAAATGTATTGCTGTAAAATGCGAAAAGCAGTTTAGTTTTCGAGATAAACTGTCCTTGTCGTGCAGAATGAATGCGTGACAAGGAGCACGCATCGTAAACTTTGTTTCGTGCAATTCGGAGAAGCAATTCTCCCTCCCACATCTAAATGTCCTTACGTACGACGCACCATTTCACCTCGCATTAAAATAGATGGAAGTAAATGAATGCGTCATAGCAATTACCATGATTGTTGTCTGTTATGACGCAGTTCCCGTTTGTTTTTCCAACAACTTAAAGCTTTCCAGTATGCAGTTTATTGATTCCAAGTAGAATGATATACTCTGTAGTTTTAGCTCCTCGCTTTAACCTCAAAATTGCAAACTTTTTTTCGTCATTTGATTCTAAACTTGAAATTTACATACACTTAAGACAAGCAGCTTTTTAAAAAGAGAAAAAATCCATTTCGTTAAGGCAATAATCTTATTATCTGCCTTTTTTGAGTTTAAATCTCATTATGTTTCTGTAGTCAGATAAACATAGAATTTACGTTTCTAAATTTTTTTGTTTTTCTTGTACAAATGAAAATATTTGATATTCTATTGCGAGCTTGGTTCAGTGCCGGGTTTTATTTATTTATTTTTTTTACGAGTTGTGAATTCTCTAACACTTCGACTGTTTTCCTCTTATTGCAATTGAAAATGTTGACGCAGAGGGATTTTGTGACGAGATATCTAAATTGTCATGCGGGTGTGAGAATTCTTTGCAGGGAGTAAAATTAGACTTTGACTCGTTTTTTGTTTATAAAATTTGTTGATTATTGAATTATTGTAAGAAAAAAAGGGATTATCACACGTTTGATTTTCGTTTCCCCTAGATGGCGCAGTTTTCCGTATCTAATAAATAACTATCGTAAACCTTCTGAGAGTGCACCTGGGCACTATTTGCAGAATGAAGTTATGTTTCTCCGCGCTTTATTAGAGACTCGCGTATTAATTGATCACAACAAAAAATTGTATAAACTCAAGTATTTTAATCTGATTCAGCTACTTTTTTTAGCTACAGCTTCTGCAGATTTTTCTCTTGCAAATTCCAAAACTTGTAGTTTAAACTTAAAATCGAATTTGCGATGCATCGTGTCGAATTGCAGTTTAGGGGAAGTCCAGAATTACCCATTAGTCACTATTATGTGGGGTCTCTTATAAAGTCCGCGTTCTAACAGACAGGCACACAAACTGCAAAGATAGAATTTTCCCGGCATTCAAATAGAGAGACCCGCGCACAACCAGAGGATTTACGGTATATTATCAATCTGAATTTTCTTTTATTAAATTCACAATTCAAAACTCTTTGGAGCAATGAAAATAAAAATTATTCCATACATACTGTACAGTAAGAAAAAGCTTCCGCACATTTGAGGCAAGCACTGCAGAAAAGCTAGGGGGCAGCTAATCAGCCATTGTAAGCGAAAGGTCAAATCTCTCCCAGAATCCTTCACGAGCTCTTACAATTTGAATGAATCGACACAATTCCTTCGTCACCGCACAACTACCGAATTGAAACAATAAATAAAGCATTAAACCAAGTCGAAAATTCAATTTGAGTGACCACTCTAAAAATCAAACGATCGAAAACAAACATTTCCTCAAAAAATAATAAAATATACATTTGGAAAGTTTTCATCATTAAAAAAAAAATCAACGAATGTTTGCTTTTAGAATGCGCAAAATCGTCAATAGTCAACCATGACCTTTAAAAGCATTCTACATTTTATGTAGGATGCAGTAAAAATAAAATACATCACCATTTAACCACGCTTTTTAAACTCATTACTCTAAAATTTGAATAAAATGTTTTATTCATTTCACCACGCAGCAAATTGTTACTAACAAACTAAACCACCGTCAATCATTTTCTTTGCAGGCGGTCCTGTATTAAACGAGGCGCTTCCTGCGACCACCGACCAAACGACTGTTGCTACAGTTCTTCTTGCCGATGCAACTTCTGGGGCACAAACTGCCGTTGCGAACGTATGGGCCTATTCCAGCAATGGGGCAAGTAATGAATCAACTAAGCAATTACTGTAGCCCTAAAACCAAAAGCCCAAAACCAATTTATCAATCTCTTTATTGGGGCTTTGACATCTAAATAACCAGTATAACCTCCTCTTCAACCAACTTCAACTTAAAAAAAAATAAAAATTATAAAAAAAATAAAATAAAAGAGTTAAAATTATTTTTTTTTAAAACATGACCTGGAAAAACCCAATGTAGTGATGATTATTCTTATGTCTATGGCCTATATAAATTCAGCTGTTTATTAGTAATGTTTTGTGTTAGTCTTCAAACAAGTAAGAAATTGCATACTTACATAGACTTTTGAGGACCACATTCAAAGAAAATGTATACTGTACCCAATACCCCCATATAATTATGTACACTTCCCGCCCTCTGGAGATAAAATTAATGAAAAAATTATTGATTTTGATTTGATTTTAACTTTTTTAAAAAGTAATTTCAAAGCGTGTATTATGATAAAATGAAAATTTCTTTATAGATGTTTGTTGATAATTAAAAATTTGTAACCTCGAATGATTTGATCAAACTAATTTTTTTCTCATGTTTTTGAGTTCAATTATAAGGGATAGAATAAAGATACCAAAACAACCAAAGATGATAATAGGAATAATATAACTTAATAATAATAATATATCATTAATATAAGATATAATAACCTCTATATTTTGTACTGTGTTGTCTTCTGATTTCAGAAATAAAGCTGTTTGTGTTGTCATACAACATGCATTCCAAAGAAGTTCTCTTCTCTTTATTTTGTTTTGTTTTTTTATCAATTAAGGAGCACTTTACGGCAATTTGGAACAAATTCAGATAAAAGTTTTTGCCTTGTTAGAAACATTAACCTTTCAGTGCTTCACCTTTTAGCTAGAATTGGTTGTTGTCTGCTTTTCGATCTTCTAATCTAACCGGAAGTATCTATTTAACCCCACTACGATGAGCTGTGCAAAGTGCAACGTGTGCAGGTTATTTGAAATTTTTTAAATTTCTTCATTGATTTGGAAGATTTGGTGTACCGTAATTACACTAAAAAAAACCAAAGATTATCGTATCATCTTTTTTGTTTCTGCCTACATCAGGCAATTATCTCCATTTTTCAGATGAATTTTATAATGTAGGGGCACGTGTTCTTTTCTTCTAAAAATCATCGATCTGTTAATTTTTGCATAAATTTGTGAAGACGCCATTTTTTAACTACGGTAAATGAAACATTGGTATTTTGATAAATCCAATTCCTATTTTGTACGAGGCAACGTACGTAGCCGTGCATGAAAGAATAGACAAAAACAGACAAAACCGACGTATGATTTTTATACTAACGTCTGTTTTTCGACAAACGTATCGACGTGTCGACATATTGACGTGTGAATCCTATGGTTCTTGTTTGACGAAAGTGACACGTGACATGTGCCGACCAATGTGAATCATAGATGGACACGTCGATACGTAGATACGTAGACACGTGCTTAAATTTTGGAGGTGCGCAAAACCTCTATTATCTTGAGTCAACTGCATGAAATACGATACAAAATCTGAGGATTTATACTTGCCAGAATTTTCCGCAAATTAGGTTTATCCTGTCCTGCAAATCATCGAGTAGGTATTCTGGAACTATCAGAACTTGTTCCTCCTACTCCAAGCTAAAAAAAATCACGTGTGACGTGAAAATCATGAACAGAATTTTTCGTTTCCTTTCATCGGAATTTTCTTTTGTGGGTGGAAAATTCTGTCAACTGTTTTTCATCATTTATTATTTGTTCTTATAAGAATAAAGATTGTTAAATTTTTCTTTGTTTTGACGGAATCAACTAGTCACGAAATCGGGTTCCAGTTCTTCCGAGCCTGGGATTGGTTGTTGACGTTGTTGTACCTTGGACGAAGATTGTACAAACACAGAATAACAAGCACGAAGAATGGCACGATCTACGAAACTACGAAGCAAGACAGCCATTTTCTTTTATCAGAACTTAATTTTCTCTTTAATACTGAGATCCCTTTTCGCACAGATTACCTGTGACAATTTGATAAAATTTGACCTGTAAAGACTTATTCAAGGTCATAGTCCGCCTCTTGATACCGTACCTATTGAACAATATTTCCCAGTACGGTAATGGCTGAAATTAGCAAGGTTTACGTAAGTTTGCAGATTTGAAATAACAAAACAGGATACCAAATACATATAAAAAATTTGCGATAAAAAAGAAGATATTTTAAAAATATTTGTTTTAAAATGATAAAAATATAGCAAAGAATAATGAAGTTACGTAGGTGCGATCAACCTCTTTAATAATTAATAGGTGAAAAATAAAAATAACACGGTAAGATGTTTGGTAATCTAATTGTAAACATGGAATTGCGATTTCCAACATACCGTACTGTAATTTCAATCCTTTTACTCAAGTCAGAACCAATCTCATTTGAGCAATAGTTTGCTGCATTTTCCATTATGTTATTAATATGACTTTTTACTGTCTCCTTGATGCATAAAATATTTATGAAGCTTCTGCTTCCTGCCAGGTATAAACCCTTTTTCACAAATCTTTGCCTATAAAATATAAATCTAGTTTAAGACTAGTTTTAAGTTTTAAGCATCTATACACAACTACGCCACTCTTGCAGTTTGATACAGAAGTATTGTAATGAGTGAAATTTCGTAAATCTCAAGTGTTCTTAGATCACAATCAGTAGTTTTTATTTGCTCCCTCATTCACTAACACAATGTGCTAAGTTAGCTTGGTAACATCAAGAGGAACATCCAGCACTCGAGGCTCCTTTACGAGAAACTTAATTGGTCACCGGATAATGTGATGTGTAGATTTGTGTGGATGAAATACTAGTCCTGAATGTTGGTTTAAAAGTACACTAAGACTCAAAATGGCAGAGAGAGACAGAGAGAGATGTGAGTGTGTTGAAATCCTAAAAAGGAGTGAGTAAAAACAGAGGGGTTTTGGGTGTGTAAGAGTGGGGGAGAGAGAGTGCATTGACCTCTCTTCTTGGAAAAGTCTTTGGGTGCAGAGTTATAATTGGTTACACCTGTTATGCATGACGTGCATAAAGGTGTGTTTGGTGGAAATGGGTTGAAAAGTGTGGAATGTGAAAAAGGGGTAAAATTCGGACCTCACACACGTTTGTCACTAATCCTACACATAAATAGTTCAACAATTCAGATTTTCATCACTCTAGTGCAGACTGCGAACACGTGTAGTCACACACTTCAGTCAGAGGTTTTTGGCATCAGTTGGAAACTGGTTGTGTTTATGCAATGCCTGATTTCTCGTAATATTTATCTATTCTTTAGTTATATTTAAACTTTATTCTTATTTTTCTCTTTCTTTATTTTCAGTAGCATTACGAATTCTATTTTATGAGTAGTTTCTGTGTGTTTACTTCCTCACCAGAGTAGACTTTATTTGCGCAGTTAAATCAAGCTGGTTTCTGATTTATTTCCACATTTACTAACCGGTATATATAATGGCCCAGCGTGGTATAGCCTAAACAGCCACAGCCATTAATAATTGTTTTTATTAATGTTGAATTGAATTGTTGTAGGCCTGAGTTTTCTTGTCTTTACTGATTCCCGAAATTAGTATATTTTTGCCACACGTGTTTTCACCAGTCACCTTTACGGCTGACTACGGTAACCGGGGTGAAACGGACCCATTAAATATAAATTCTGTTGTAGCTTACTTGCATTTAACGTGGCACGTGAAACCAGTAATGTTATAATATAAGTATGAATGTATAGAACAAAGCATAAAGATAAAACACTAAAAGTGTAATGTCAACATTGCTTAAGTATAGCTTAGATTACAAATTTAAATCATAATCTCGTTACCTTGTATTTAGGATATTTTGTAGAGTATTTAAAATTTCTCCAAAAATTCCTCCCAGACCTGTTCAAACAGTAAATTTATTTTTAATCTGTATTAACATGTATATCG
>JAQFZO010001710.1:0-14646 GCA_034695885.1 Geophilus flavus
TGAAAACCTCGTTTCTTTGTGTTCAAGTCCAGCCAGCAGACTTCCAGTCGCTAGAAACTAGTATTATTCAGTTTTAAAGAAGCAAAAACCGGATTTCTGCATAATCCACCATTAACTTTCACTGTCAAGGAACTATGGGAGAAATATCAATAATAGAGGTCATTGTCATGGAATATTAAGGCTGATTGCTCAATGATTTCTATCTTTTCTACACTTTAAAGCCATTTAAAATTACCCTTAAAAACCCCAAAAATTCCATCCTGACATGAATGATCACACATAATCCCCAAACCAGATATGAAATACAATCGACATGACGCAATCCCACCAAATAACGTCAACAAAAGTGACTAAAACTAAAACCAGGTGCAATAAATACTTAGTACACCCATATATGGAATGCCAAGTATTTACATTAGTCCTCACTAGAGTGCAAATCCTCCAGGGTCCAGACTAGACAAAAAAAAAATCCCTTTAATGTTTTTGGGGTCATTATTTGGCATCATTTCCCAGGGTTGCTTAGCAACCAACAACTCTGACCTCATTCCACCATCCCCCTACTTGACAAACAACTAAAAACTAACGATAATTCAAAAATTAAATTATGGCGCTCCCATACTATGAGTTTCCCTTTAAGTTTCAAACAAAATCATTCTAAGATTCCTATTTTTATTTTTATTCCCACTTTTTTCGTGACCGGTCGCGACCAGACATCTAAAAAAATATTTTTTAACACCTGAATGGGGGTTGAACGTGTCAACAAATCAAAATTAAGGATTTAATTCGACCCAAATGTCTTAAAATTTGACTCAAAACTAATTTTATCCCCATTTTTTCATGACCGGTCGTGACCAGACCATCTAAAAAAAATTATTCTCACACCTGGTTGGGATAAAACCACTCGACCGATCAAAATTACTCATTTTTTTTTGGATCAAAACCCATTTTATCCCCTCAAGGCCATTATTTTTACGCGACCGGTTGTGACCAGACCGTCTAAAAAATCATTTTTACACCTGAATGGGGGTAAAATAACTCGACAAATTAAATTAAAGCTTAAATTCGACCCAAACATCCCATAATTTGTATTAAAATCTATTTTCCCCCTATTTTTTTCGTGACTGGGCATGACCAGACCATCTAAAAATAGATTTTTAGATTTTTTACACGTGAATCGGTCTAGAACGTGCCGACCAATGAAAATCCTTGGTTCAATTCCTCCTAAACTTCTCAAAATGAAGGTTTGTTTTCTAAGAAAATGGCGATCACATAAAAAAAATAAAAAACTACATAAAATGGAGGTCATTAAAAGGTTCCGGGAAGGGAAAAAGAGGACAAGATGGCCCTAAAATGGCGCGTGGGGAGTGATAAAGGGATAAACATGTGGTAGAGGGATGTAAGAAAAGAAAAGATGGTGGTGGGTGTCGTTAGGAATGTTTCTCGAGGAGAAGAAACTCATGACCGCCAACGCAAAAACCTTGAATCGTGCAAAAACGGCAAGGCGAAAGTGAAGGACAAAAATGGATAACAAGTTCACGAACACGTTTTTACTACAATCAGATGTTTCGTGTTTTGGATTTAATGTTTTCAGTTTTTTTTGGATTGGATAAGTATCGGAATTTTTTATTTGTTTATTTTTTGTGTTTGGGGTTTAATAAGATAATTTTGTTTGGTTGTTATTATTTCTTTTAAAAATAAGTGTCTTAAAAATTTAGGCCGATTTTTGTTAATATTTTATGTTGGGAATTTGAAAATGTATAAATAATGGTGAATGAGGTGCCTGAGGGTGGAAATTCCATTAAAATGAGACAAAAAAACACTTTCAAACTTAGAAATTCTTAATGTTAAGGGAAGAAAGGGTGAAAACAAACAATTTAAAACTGAGATTTTATAAAAAAAATTAAGTTTAAACCCTAAAAGTGACCAAAAATCATACATAATCTCACAAATAGACTAAAAATCATACTTAAAACACTCAAATCGACCAAAAAACACACGAAACCACAAAAACCAGCTAAATATCAAATTCTATCCTTTAAAAACCACCAGAAAACCAAATTCAAATCCAAAAAACCCCCCAAAAAATCAACTCCAACCTAAAAACTATCCAAAAAAAATAAAACACCAGATTTTACAGAAAAAAAACCCAAACTCCCCACGGGCCACGAGTCATACAAAATAATACTTCCCCGTTCCCACATTTCCTTAACCCTAACCCTGACAATGCCCATTGTCCCATCCATCCATCCACAATCCTAACATTTCCCACGCGCAACAGCGTGAAACACGCATCAAACCCCTATAAAACCAACCCAACATCACAAAACACCCAAAAAACACACCAAACTATCCCAACCCCACACAAACTCAACCATTCTGTGATCAAACAACTTTCCCAAACAAAAAAAAACACGCGACAAACAAAATCACGAAAAAAAAAAAAAATGTAAACAAAAGAAAGCCCCCCAAAAAAATCATCATCAACTTACTTTAGGATGCATATTTGGTCGTTAAAAATCCAGTAAAAAGTAAAACTAAACCACAAACTCGATGTAAACAAAAATAAACGCAAATCCGTGTAAAAGTGGAATAGAAATCCGCTTGCTTCGTTGTTCGTGTGTTCGTGTGTTCCGTCTTCTCGTAGTCACCGTGTGTCTCGAGTCTCGACAAAGACCAGATCACGTTTGAGAATGAGAACGACGAGACCGAGACGATACTCTTGGCAACGCCAAGGTTGACTGCCCCGGGCTACAGCTGCACCTCAAGCCTAATCCCTTCTTTCTATCTCCCGACTACAACCCCTCCTACTTTTTCTTAGCCCCGGGACCGACCGTTTTCATTCAACCAGGCGCGATTAATCCATCGATCGAGAAAAATAAAAATTTTCATTTTTGTTTTTTGTTTTGTTTAATTTTTTATTTTTTGTTATGATGATGCTGATGGAAATGAAATTAATTTTTTTTGGGGGGGGTTTTTTGTTGGGTGGATGGATGGATCGATAGGAGCGTCGTAAACTTAATTGGGTTGTTTTTGTAATTTAATTAATTTGGAATTGAATGATTAAATAATTAAATTAAATAAAAATAAATGTAAATAGAAATAAAAATTAGTGATTTATGGTGTTACGAGTCGAGTACCTTTAAGCAGCTCATTTTGTCGACTTACAATTGGATTAAGATGTTGCGAGAAAGGGGCAAAAAAATTGTAAATGAAGACTGTTGCGATTAAGAGGACGTCAGTGAGTTTTGGTTTTTTTTTTAATGTGGTTGTGTGTTTTTTTTTTTAAATTAAAGCAGATGTTGTTATATATTTCCCGCCTTTTTTGAATTTTTAAAAATTGATTTTGGGAGATTCGTTGTTAAAATTTGAAATTATTGATAGTTGGTATTGATTTTTTAAATTAAAATTGTAAAAATAATATTTAATGAATAAATTGCATAATCCAAGTGGTAACACTTCATCAGTTGGCTCGCTTCACTTGTAAAATAAATAAATAAGTAAATAAATAAATAAAAATTAAATATTTATAACATTTCCCGCCATTTTTAAAATTTTTTCAAAAACGTTAGCCAGACATTTATTAAAATTTAAATTTTTGATGAGTTTTCATCACTAACTTTGTTTCTTCTGTTTTTTAAGCATGAAGTATTTTTTTAATTAAATTTTTTTGAAGTGACCACACAATAAAAGATTTTTTCTTCAAAAATGAAAAAAATTATTTCCTAAATTTAAATTTGATTGAAAAAAGATGGTGAGTTTTGAGGAAAATGTGTAACATTTGTGAAGCTTAAATCTTGTCTTGCAGATTTACGATTTAAGAAAAATGGAAGTGTTAAATGTTGGGCAAAAAAAACTAATTTATGCTATCAATGAATTTTTGGGCGTAAAATATCTTATTTTAACAAATTTTGAAGATTTAATAAAGATTTTAAAGATTTATCAATCTTAAACCTTTGCCAGTATGCAGATTTACAAGAATATTGCCCCCCTCCTAAAAATCCCACAATCCACACCACTGTAAGTGTCAACAGTCACAACAACGTTGAGAACAACAATCTTCAAAATAGCCTCCAAAAAACCAAAACAAAAAGAAAAATAAAAAGAAAAAAAATCCTACAATTCACAACACAACATTCCTAATGTCAACACCCAACAGTCACAACATGCCATATTGAAAATTTTTCAAAATATCCTCCAAACCAACTCCCATATATCAAAATTTACCAAAAAATTCCAAAATTCACAAGACAACACAATCAACCAGTGTTGCATGCGCTACCCCAAAAAGTAGTGCGCTAACGCTACCTTAATACTTTTCTTCCAAATGTAGTGGCACTACCAGGGCTAGCGCTACTTTTGCACATCTTAGCGCTACTTTTCCGCTACTCCACGCTACTTGAGTATAGTAAAAAAATAATTAAATTTCTTTATTATTGATGTAATTATAAGTTTAACTATTTAAATTTTACTTAATATTTTAATTACAAAATTACATAAAATTATATTTCAAAATTACAATTTGTTTTGCACACTACTAGCGCCACTATAGTAGTGGTAGCGCGTGCAACACTGATTGTAACACAATTTTAACAGAAAACTTAAAAAAACCCACCAAATTCCCAAAATACCTTCCCCAATAATTCCCAAACCAAAAATCAATCCCACAATTCACTCACCAAACCCCAAACACATACCAATCCATCTTTAACCAACCACAGTCACAAACCACTCACTCAACATCCCCAACAACACCAACACCAAAATTCCAGTCAATCAACAATCAACCAAACCAACCCAACGCTTAACCTAAACCTCAACTTTAACTCCCAAACACCCAAAAACCCTTTCCCCGACCAAATTTTTACGACTTTCAGATTAAACCCCATCGACTGTATTAATCACTCCCTCTCAATGATGACATTTTTCACGACCGGGCATTAAATCCCTATTTTATAGATGGCGGGAAAAGACATTTTCTCACTTTGGAGACTTAAAACTTTTTTTCCTTACTCTCTACTTTCTTTTTTTAAAAAAAGGGTTAATAGAAACGGGGTATAACCCTTAAGAAGTTGGCAAATTGAGGAGGAATTCTGGGAAAAAGCTGCCATCACAGCGCCGCGAAACGACATGAAATAAAAGGACAAGTTTTATCGTCAAAGAGACAAAACTCATTAAACCCGCCATCTTTTATTTTATCCCTTTTTCCGAGCGATCGTAAAATGACAAATTACAAAATGGGCTTTTAAATGAACTTCCAAGATGGCCGCCTTTATAATTTTTTTTTTTTTTTTAAATTTTAAAAAAATTTATATAAATTTTTTTTTTTTATTTGATGGAAAAATGTGTTTGAAATGGATTTGGTTTTTGATCGATCGATCGACCGTGCCTGGTGAGTGTGGTTGGAGTGAGTAAGGGATGAGAGTGTATGTATAAAAAGGAATGAGATCAACAAGTGTTAACTTGTTGCTTTCGAGTATAGAAGAGTGTAGTGTGGTGGAGAGTGAGAAAAGTCGATATGAAAATAATAAGGGGGTGAAATGGATGGATGGATGGATGGATGAATGACGTCGTAAACCGGAAATGGGGTTGTTGTAAATGGGGTTTTTGATTTTCGGGGTTTGATGGCTGTGATGTTGAAGTTGTATTGATTTTTAATGGCTTCACTTTTTTTTTTTTTTATGAATAGGAATTTTTTTTCAATTTTGGGTTATGTATGTATTGGGATGAGGAAGATGGTAGACTCCTATGAGATGACGTAATTTTTGTGAAATGACCTTGATCTGTGTTAATGGGTGTAAAATGAACTGGAAATGGTGTTTGAGTTCATGTGTAGTGGGGGTTTGGAGATGCAGGATGTGTTTTGTGAAAAAATGTAATGGTATCTGGGGTACCCAATAACCTAAATAAACTCAATTTCCATTTACATAAAGGGGACAACATCTAATAAATATTTAGTAGGATACAGTTGCCTTTTCTCAAATAAATTCAAAACTTAATATTTACCATTTTAACGCTCAATTAAATTCAGTAAATTAAACGGTAGCTATATGTTTAAAGTGTTAAAAATCTCATCCGTGACTATAAAACACAAAATGTTATTTACGAAATATTTTTAAATATTTTGTTAAGTAAAAATCTCACATGAGAAAACGCATTCATTAGACAGTTTGCGCAAATCAACGCAAACGGAAAAACGCAATGCAACTGATGGCGTATTTTTTGTAAATAAGGTCTTCATCTTTGTTTAAAACTCCTACCGAAATTTTTATAACTGGCGAAACTTCTTTCCAATATAATTAGACCCAATAATGTTGCGTTTCTCTGCACAACACGAAATACGCAAACTGTCTATTAAATTTCATCGTGAATTAAAATATTATATTATCGGTATTTAAATTGAGCTGCAATCACAACTTAGTCGATTCATAACCATCTACAGGGGGTGTGGTCGATTCTTCCAATTCTTTCTGATCAAAAGTACAGGGTTATTGCTGTCAATTTTTACACAATGGAGATAATAAAAGGTAAAATAAAAATGGATTCTTGAATGTCGATTTTCTTGAATCCGATTATCTAAAAATTGATGTCATAACTTTGTACTTCTGATCGGGAGAAGAATAAAATACACTTTTAAAAACGCAATATAAAAATTTACGTCATGCTCATGACTCTGTACTTCCCATCGTGAAAATCGAAAGACTCGGAAACAAGCAGCTTGTGTCACTTTGAAGAAGAACAATACTACTGGAAATTAATTAATTCAAAATAATTAAACACCAGTAAAGGATGACCTTAAAACCTTCAAAGTCCTTAATTTCAGGGTACCATATACATAACAAAAAAAATATATATATTCATTTTAATTAAGCTTTATAATTATTTTCTTTGCTTTTAAAGGCGATGGTATTAGCTGGAAAGGTTTGGTTACTCCCCTGCAATATTTCCAATGCCAAAAAAATATTGCCAAATTTCTATTTTATTGATTTTTATCTACCCCAGTTGAATGCCTAATTTAGGGTATACTGTACCACTGTTTTTATGTGCTCCATGTATTATTATGTTAGCACGTGCCATGCAAGCACATGCAAGACAGGTAACATGTCTGTATAGCATAAACTGGTAAAATTCACTGTATGCATGTAATTCATCAAATAAAGGAAGTTTTCAAACCAAACAACACATTTGTCTCATGTATCAACATTATTTTTTTATGTAAAGTATATACATTAGCGTTTCCTTATTTAACTTTGCCACAATACCAATATTCCATATTATGGAAAACCTTTTAACAGAGACTTTGCAGAGGCCTATGTTATCGCTTTATGACTCACTTTATAATTTATAAGTTGTTTAATCAATTTAGAGCTTGATAAGTCGAAAATTCAACATATACGTAAATGAAAATATAGTTCACTCAATGTATGTCGTCACCAGGTACAGGTTGCACCTCGTTATAAAGAACTCGAAGGGACCACAAAATATGTTCGTTATATCGCGGAATTCGTTATATCGAGATTTTTTTTTTTAGTGCAGTACGGTTCAAATAAAAGTTCGTTATATCGAGGAATTCGTTATAACAAGGTTCGACCTGTAGAAAATAATTTTATGAGTAAAAATTCAAAAGTCCGTAAAGTCATTAGCTGCATTCAATTTTAAAACAAATGTCTTATCACTTATTCTTAGTTTCCTACAGTCTCTTATTGGCTGATTGTGATCACGTGTGCTGTTGTGCTTTATCATTTTTACCTTTTCCCTTCTGAAAGTGACGCATTGTGTCTATTTTAAAAAGAAAAGGGAAAACTTTACCTAATATTTCACTTTTTTTTCCCAAAATATGACCGAAAACTCATCTCTTTCAGAAAGGAAAAGGTAAACATAAGAATCACAATCAGCCAATAACAGACTGCAGGAAAATAAGAATTAGTGATATAAGTCACTTATTTTTGAACTGGTTGAATTTTGAGTGAATTGAATGTGGCTTATGAATTTCACATTGAATTTACTTTTGTAAAGCTGAAATTCCTTGCAGAGAGTCACAGGAGAAAACTTTTCTCGGTTCAAAGGTCAAATACCTTTAATTTGAAAAAATTTCACAGTGAGACATTAACTCGGAACCCTTAATTTCACCTCACGGAACCCCAGAGTTCCACTGATCCGCAACACCTGTCAAAAGAGACAAGACACTCTGGACTCAACTGGAGATTTTTATTTACACCTGAAACCCAAAAAGTTATTTGATCGAATGCAACTACAGAGCAAATTCTAAGCTTTAAGGTCATAAAGCATAAAATAAAAATAGCATGTCTAACGCCATATCCTCCAGGCGAAGCAAATCGATTCACGACTGGGGATTTTTAATGCCAGTGGCTGGCTTATCATCAGAGACGTTCGTTCGTTCGCTCGCGTTGCGTTGTTGTGCAACTTGAACCACTATCAAAACTAAGTTCTTTTAAAAATGGCGTCTAGTGATTTATTCGCCGGCCGAGATTAACCTGATAGAATCTGCCTAACAAGAAAAGAGAATTAAAACGCATTTATCTTTCAAATTACGACGAAAAAGAAGATAACAAGATGGATGACACAATCACAGATTAAGAGTGAGTAATTCTTCATTCAAATCCAAACACATTTTAAATATGGGAATTGAATTGAGTTAAGCTAGCGGAGAGAGAAAGAAAGAGAAAAGATAATGACGTTGTTTGTCGATGCCCATCGTTGACGAAGGAGAAAGAGAAAGGAACAAATGAAGAGTCGACGCCCTCTGGTGGCTTAAAAATTACGTTGGATGGTCTTTGATTTTTGTTTACTTCGCGTGATGTTGAGTGCAACGTTTTTATTCAAGGAGACCAAAATGAAAAAAAAAAATTTAAGTATTTTTTTAAAAAAATCTCGAAAAATCTCGAAAAATCTTGAAAAATGAGAAATTTTACAGATAAAAAAAATCCTAAAATGTTTAAAATCTTCGAAAATCTACAAAATATATAAAAATCTGTAGAAAAGTCTTTTTTTTTTAAATCCCAAAATCTGAAAAAATTTTAAAAATCTCCAGAAAACTCAAAAAATTTTCATAAAATTCTTGAATCTTGAATGTGAATTATGTTCCTATTGAAATCAATTCTAAAATATTTAAAATTTCAAAAAATCTTTGGAAATGTACAATCTAATATTTTTAAAATATGACAAAAATACTTTTTTTTAGTTCCCAATTTTCTAAAATTTTAAAATTTTAAACATCTCCAAAAGTTTTTACGAATCTTCAGAAATCACAAAATAAACTCGAAAAATAGGAAGATTTAAAATTTTGATGACACCTTGACAGATGAAAAAAAAAAAAATTAAAATCCTTAAATTCTGAAAAAATGCTAAATTTTACTGACCAAAAACATCAGTCAACCTTAAAATCAATCCAGTTTCAAAAAAAAATCTTTAAAAATCTCTAAAAATTTCAAATACTGTATGTATAAAAATCTTTTTTTAAAAATATCCCAAAATCTTTAGAATATTCGTAAATATCCCCCAGTCTTTAAAAATCTCCAGAAATCTCCAAAAAATCTTTAGAAAATCATCCAATCTTTGAAAAAATGAGAAAATTTAAAATCTTATTGAGATTTAAAAAAATTAAACTCCCAAACCCCTAAAAATTTCAAAAATCTGCACAAATCCTTTAAAAATCTTTTAGAAAATCCAAATATTGAAAAAATTAAAACCTCATCGATTAAAATCATTAAATATTGTGATTGATCTCAATAAATCAAGTAGTAGTCATATTACGTCACTATTGGTGGCCCCTAGTGGACGTTTTAGGAAATTTTCCATTAATTTACAGCAACTGATGTTAAAACTCAACTCAAGACTGAAATTTCTGCATCTAACCATTATTTTTATGATATTTAAGAGTCGTTAGAGTGAGAAGATGATGGGTCACGGTCGGTGGGATTAAAAATGAGTTTCCTTTATGTTTTTCCCCCTCTTAAATTGTTACCAGATTCTAAATTAGACGTCGGTCACAGTCTTCAACTTTGTGACATGTCACATATGGTTTTTATTACCCCGCAAGTGCAATTGCTAGTAATGATGATAAATAACAAGGAATATTGTACATTGGTCTAGTGGAAACCGATACGATCGTACAAAATTCGTGCATGGCTCCAGAGCAAATTCGGGAAATTCCCACCGATAAATTAAAAAATACAAAAAATTCCCACCAGACGGCACTAATTTTGTCTGGTTTTAAATTACAAACTTCATTTTATAGAAAATGATCGTTAATACCCATCATAAATCACAATAATGTTTACAAACGAATCGTAAAATCCCAAACTTTACTCACCTTGCCATTCAATGATACAGATGGTTCCGCCATGTTTCAGAAAATGGCGGAGGTTAATGATTACGTCATTAACTTTATTCTCGCTTTTACCTTCGTTTATGAGTGATTTTTGTATTTTTAAGTAAAATAAATTTTATAAATTTATAAAACCCAACTCACGACCCAACAAAAAACTATTAATTTCACAAATTTCATTAAAAAGTGACCTCTACCGTCAAAATTATGAAATTCCCATTTTTCCTTCGTATTAAAAAAAAAGGTAAATTTTCTTTACCTTCATAGTATTCGTGGCTGCGCGAATATTCTTCAAATCTAAATTGTCAGGCCAACAAAGGCTTACCTAAAACAAAAAAAATAAAAAAACAACCGTATAAAAATTTGTGAAAAAACATCAAAAGATGAATTTAAACTTCAAAAAACACCACCAGAGCGAAGCAAAATCAACAATTTTAGGTCTTGGTTGCAGTTTTATAGGATTTCTTGGGAAAATTATCAGTAATTTAGCTTTAGCGAGCATATCTTTGATCAGTAACCATAATAATAATTTGTGATGATCCAACCTGAGCAGACTTTATACCGGTTAAGGGCAATTGGCACGCATTTCCAACTGTAACCGCACAAAACATTACCCGACGACACCAGCAGTGAACCGGCACAAGAGAGAAATTAGTAGCCTCTTAACAGCTCTTGCTCCATTGTGTCTCGTAATGTCTCGTTCGTGACGAGAATTAAAGAAAACAGTCAAACTTTTGCTAGTTTACGTTACTACAGCATCAGAAACTACTGAAAGATCTAATTGCAACTTCCAATTTGGGTACCAATAGCCTACCGTACCAATTACGGAAGCCTTAACTAGAATCTGGAGCAGCAAGAACATTCATGTCAGCAAATTTAGTGGATAAACTACGATTGACTCCTACAATGCAACTTTCGCAAAATCTCAAATTGACACGACCGATACTATCATAAAACCAGTAGGAACATGAAGTATTCTACTTATCCCAGGAAAAAAAAAGTCTGCAGAAGTCACTTTGAAGTCATTCTGCAGAATTTTTGAAGGGAATTGGTCACTTTTTGAAGTTATTTTGCAGTTAATCTGCAGATAATCTACAGATTTGCTCGGGCTTGCGTTTGCTGGGGACCTACATCTTATTGTATATCTCAACTTTCCCGATCCAACTTCCTTTATTTTTAAGCGTGCACACGTGCTCTGTTCAAAATCAAGATCTAGACCTTCAGCAAGCTCAAGCTTGAGTGCAAGCGTAAATGACGATTTGTGCTATGGGCCTAAAGTAGATACCCTATATGGTATACAGAGTGACTCAAAATAAGTGACTCGATGAAAAAGTCTGTCTTAACTCAGTCCTACAGCTTCAACTCCATGGGACGAAATGATCACAGTGATGATCACAACATTTTGGTATTGGTTTCATATTTCAACAATGCTCCAGTCAAAAAAGAACCATGCGACTTATGTGCAGTCTATCGACTTACTCGGAAACATTTGGAACAAATTAACTCCTCAGTAAATATATCTTTGTAAATTTGACTCTGGATAATTCTTAATAACCTTCCATCATCCCCTTGGAGTTCGAATTAATGAGGTTAACTTCCAAATCTGCTCACCAGAGCACGCCCATTCACGTTAAGCTAACCAAGCATTGATTTTAAACTCGCAGATAACCATCAAGCCCCGTCTGTCTGACTCTGACCGGAAATGATATAAATCACAAAATTACATCAATCAACCAACAACCCACGATGGAAAACAACAAAACAATAATTCTAAAAGCTTTAAAAAGCCATACCATACTATACCATACCATAGCAAGAACCAAGCATTAAAAAAAAAGGAATAAAAATTACGTTTGTTGCTGGTATATAAGAAACAAAGCACCTTACTCCATTCCATTCGACGTTAAATGGAGCATAAAGAAATTTTCAGCGTTGGGTTTTTGTTTAAGAGAAAAGTAAAGCCAAGGCGCGTTTTTAACCCACCATAAAAAAACATAAGAGGCCATTTTTAAATATTCATTTTAATGTCAATCCCAAACCAGGAGCTCTGGACTAAATCATTAACCTGTTGGCTGGCAGCCAAGTTGGCTTCTTCGCTCAGCTGTGACGTCATGCCAACACACGCTTTCCTGTTGCTAAATTACCTTTAGCAGTTAGAGTTGCCAATTTTACAAGGGATTAACTTCCCTGCTCTCAGAAATAATAAAGAAGTGCAGCTAAAAACCATCTACGAAGCCACTGTCAATTTGAAAGCCAACAAACTTTTTACAACATAAGCGTTGCTTAGATGTAAATGTGTGGCGCGTTGAATTTCATTCCACGCTTAAAGTTGTTGTATTTCATTTTCATACAGAATAATGTTTGATTGTTTGTAATGCTGTAAACTGAACCTTCTAAGGTGTAATTAGCTCATTACATGACTAGTAAAGTTATACAATTAATTAATTTTGGTTAGTATTACTTGAAATTCGACTTATTTTCATATTCAATGGACATGTACATAGGTGTTTTAATAAGATTTAAATAATAATTTTGGATTGCTTCCTGAACTGCAATTTAAAACTGGAATTTGTATTTTGGGCACAACAGTATATTTGCGATAACATGCCCAAAGAACTCTCAATAGTCAATAGTTTTGTCAGGTCGCAAATGGCCAACATAGACATAAGTTAGTCGCAACCTTTTGAGTCCATAGTGGATATAAAGGCCTGAAAATTTGTTATAGGCGAAAAATGGACAACTACACTAAAAACTGTTTGGTTGAACCAAGCAAAATATGAGTTAAATACCAACCAACAGCGTAAAGCTGTAAAGTAATAAAATTAAGTACCATATAAAGTAGTGTTCCAAATTATAGTTTGATACAACTAAAAAATGAGTTTTCTATATTAAAACTCTTTGTTGGTCTTATGTCAACTAAACAGTTTTTTGAGTGTATACGGTATAGCTTTTTGCTGCTAGTAATGCAAAACCATAATGCACACCTAACGGGTGGGAATTTTGTATGTACAGTATGCTCTCTGGTAATCGCCATCTTTAATTTCAACAATGGAAATATTTTTCCATTTTTTGACGATAGAGAACAGTCAGATCTTTAAAATGAGATTTTGATTTTTCATGTAGGGTATTTGAATCATGAGTTATTCAAGGTCAAAGATGTACCAAAATTTTGGTTATCACCCTCTGTAAATTCCTCAACTGATTAATGACGAATGATTTGTAGCTGCGGCTATTCCCCTCCAGATGAGGTGAAACTAGTTCAGCGGCTATTTCCACCCCAGATATGTCACATATTAGTTTATCTATGATTGGATTGAAATGAATGTAATCATCATGTGATTCAACTTTCTATTCATCCCCTCTACACGACTTTTGCTTTCATCATTCGACTCCTCCACTCCTGACTTCCTATTCAACTCTTACATCACTTTGAGTTTAACACACACCCAACAACATAAGAGAAAACATCAAACTAAATAGTAATCATCAATTTTATTATAAAAAGAAATCATAAATCTTTTTTTTCCGTAGTAATTGGTTTCTAAACACGATTATTGAAAAATTTAAAACACTAAAGCTATGTTTCCACTTGTATTCACACTTATGTAAATGCAAGTGCAAACGCAACGGCATTGAGCGTTGTGCTTCAGCCAATGAGAGCTCTACTCGAGTACAGCTACTCTTGTATGCAGAGTGAAGACTTAACTCTCGCACCAATGCTAGTTAATATTCCTAGAAGGAGGCTTTTTTTAAAATTTTGATCATCGCAACAAAATTCCTGGAAATAAATGTAATTTCCATAATTTTGTTTATATTAATATCGGCCTCCTAATTGGTTAAATTTTTCAGCTTGAGGCATATATGCGAGAACTAGTATGAACAGAAGTGAAAACTTAGCTTCAGCTGTTCTAAAAATACAAAAAATTTCTAACTCTTTAGGGTCAATCAGATAGGGACCAATTTACAAAATACAAAAAATACAAAATTCCAAACTCACAAAACAAACCAGACAAAACTTCCCCACATCACAAAACAACCTCACTTTGACCACTTCCCACACACCAACAACACAGCACACAACAAACTTTGACATGACTTACCACGATTATTAACACACACCTCCAGAGACCAGGAATTAAAAATTCGGCATTAAAAGCTGTTCGTACGACAACCATTAATTACATTTCCTAAATAATTTATTAGTAAAAACCCGCCTAACCCAGTTGATGATACAGTACATAAATAAAATACCCTAGTATAACTAAAACCATACGCAGAACAAACATAAATCTTAAATTACA
>JAQFZO010001711.1:0-14629 GCA_034695885.1 Geophilus flavus
ACCGATAAGATAAACAAAATAAACAATCTGATCTCTAGTACATGCACTTGACAGATAACACCCAAACATTTAATTTTTCCCTTCGAATCCATTGGCTACTGCCTTCCAAACCCATACAACTTCCTTAAAACCCACGTGACCCGACCCCTGTCAACTAAATGAACTGTTCCAAGTCAACACTCTGAAATTAACTTTCCTTGATTACTCGCGTCGGATCGGTCTACATCGATCCAAAATGCCTGCACAGCTCACAGAACGCTTGATAGCGTCGATAAACCAACAAACTGGGAAATTCGAGACCGATCCTGAAGATCTCCACCGAATCTTCACCCAGACCAAAGTGGGAAACCGGAAAATCGCCATCGTGAGCATCGCCGGACCGTACAGAAAAGGCAAATCTTTCCTCATGAACCTTTTTCTCAAATACCTGGAAAACCAAGGCGACCCAGATTGTCTTCACCGCCAAGAATCCGTCACAGGATTCCCCTGGGCCCAGGGTGCAGACGCCGTGACAGACGGCGTCCTGCTGTGGCCGGAGCCCTTCATCGTGGACGACGTGGCCGTCTTCCTCCTGGATACCCAGGGAACTTTCGACGCCATCCACGACGCCCAGGCCAACACCAGCGTCCTGGCCTTGACCGCACTGGTGTCGACGGTCACCCTCTACAACTTACCCAACAATCTGGCGTTCAATTACTTCGACGATCTTTATTTTTGTGCCAAATACGGGGAAAAGGCGATGGAATTTGCCGGCATTCCAGATTTCCGGTTCCGGAAACTCGTCTTCCTGATCCGGGACTGGCAGTTCACGACCTCGCATCCTTTCGGCTTCTCCGGAGGCCGCGCGTGGTCAAGGCAATTTTTCGACTCCCTGACTGGCGAGAACGCCGACATCGGAAACGCGATCGATGCAATTTTCGATGGAATCGGATGTTTTCTCCTGCCAAAGTACAAAGATGGTGCTGAGGAACCCGGATTCGACGGGAGAGCGACGCGACTCTCCCCGAACTTCCTGCGGGAGCTCGACCAACTCTTCCCGGCGATCGTCGACGCCGCCGTCGGGCGCTCGGATCTCGTCACCGGCGAGGAAACCTTCGAGATTTTCCGTATGTGTTTCGAGGCATTACGAGAAATGCCCGTAGTGAGAAGTTCGTACGAAACTCAGAGGTTTTCGGACGTGATGAAAGCCTGGGACTTGGCAATGGAAGAATACGAGTTGTGTCTGACGAGAGTCGCGGGCGACGGGGATACCGCGATCGAAGATGCCGTGTTGATTGAAGCTCATGCGGCAGGAGTCGAGAGAGCCGTGCAGATGTTCCATGCGGCGCCAAAGATGGGCGGCAAGGAGGGATTGGGCGAATACGAGGAGAGATTGAGACGGGAGTTGGACAAGGCGGGTCGCAATGCGACGTACCGGAACTCCGCTCGTCGGAATCGTGCTGCAAACGCGCAGATCGGTATGGGCATGGCTGGATGTGGGGTTCTTGGAGCCCTCGGTGCGTTGGTGACGTTCGACGCGGCGTTTCTCACACCGTTTTTGTGTTTCGGCGGTGTCGGCGTCGCTCTAATCGCAGCGGGCAGTGCGATTTTTTACGCGGCCAAAAGAATGTCGGCGGTCGGGAACGAGGCGCCGTCGCCCGGGAGCTCGAGGACTGGTGACCGGCGAAGTTCGATGTTGACGAAGATCGGTTTGAGTGTCGTCTTGATGGTCATCGTCTGTATGTGTTTGTTTGGATTGGCAAGGACGAAGGGAGTGACCATCAGTGTTTCTTTGCCTGGACCCGTGCTTGTGTGTTTGATGGGTTTAGGTTTCGTTTGGAGTTGGTGCGGTGGAATTATTGTTCAGGTTTTTAGGTTTTTGGTTCGAGTGTTTGGTTTTTTTAGAAGGTTTTTTTGGTTTATGTTTATTCTTTAATGATTTTTTTTTTTGAGGCAATAAAGTCAAATATTTTGAAATACATACAAAGTTTCACTGATTTAGAGATTCAAAAATTCAAGTCGTCTTTTCTTCTAAAAAAAAAATTAATTGATTGCAGAGGATTTTTGTCATTTGAATCCGATGACGTCATTTTTCACCCTAAAAAATACACAAATCCATTCATTATTGTAAAATTGAAGATTATACAAGTTTTATTTATGGTACCTAAATACAGGACGAGTGTTCAACATCTTCTGGATCTTTGACTTGTACGTCGTCTTTCTCATGACTGAAAAAATTCATCTACAAAATAAATACCGGTAAATTCGGAAAACTTACTATTCGAAGAAATGGCGAACGCCTTTAAATCCATTTTGCTTAGCCTCATGAATCATTATTCCGGTGCACCTGTAGCCTTCTCTTTCTCGACAAAAGCTACAGTTACAAATTTGACGACAAGGAGGGCAAAAACCCAGTTCTAATAAAAACAAAAAAATCAAACAATTTAATATTTTCTTTTCATTTTTTCGTTCGATTCCTTACCGGGTCTTTCAAAGCCATCTCCACTTTTTCCCCGTATCTATTACGCAAACATGGCCCACAAATCTATCGAAAATGCAAATTTTGTTTCATTACGTCGAGAAAATAAAAATCAGTCGGCATCGGCATACCTGATCACGAATTCCTACGCATTCCTTCGAGCGGCAGTTGGTTGTTAGTGTCGACTGTTTTTTTGGCGGCATTAGTGGCAACACGTTCCCTAAAAGATATGTAATAAGTTTATCGAGTTCTTCTCGATTTTAGTTTTACTCACTTTTTCGTCGAGTGGTTGGGGATGTTGTCGAGCATTTTCTGCGTGATTTCTTCAACTGGTATGATCACTTGTTTGCTGCTTTGGTTGCCCGAATTATAGGTGAGCTGTTTGTCTTCTTTCTGATCAAAGATAAAACACTTGCTATTAACTTCGATAAATATTTTGACAATCTAAAGTAAAAATAAAAAAGAATTTCTGCTATAGAAACTATTTTTTTCCCGCCCCTTTACGAAAATAGTATTTGTTTATATTTATAACTTTCGATTTTTTCCCGCTAGGTGACAATATCAGACGTTTTAGCTCGCGTTTTAGACTCGGTTTTAGAACCTGTTCCTTGGTAACGAGTTACATTTTCCCACGTCTGATGTTTTCTAAAATACCACTTACCTTTTAACTGCGCATTCGCGAACATACTTCCATTTAAAAACTGCTGAATTTATTTCTAAATTTTTAATCTCTAATTTAAACTTAAAATTAAATATAGTAATAAATATAAAAACATTTTTTGTCACTGGATGGCGCCATTCACCTAATTTTTTTTTTGAAATATGAAAGAAACAACAAAAATAAACTTTTATCCCCATTTTATTTCAAGAAATTTGGCATTCAATTGTAGATCAATTTGGCAATGCACGAGTTATTCCTACAAATCACTTATTTAACATTCTGTACTGTTTACTGTTAATAATAACACATAACAGATGAATTACAAACACCTCATATGTCGATACATTCAAGGTTAGGATTAAGCAATAAGAAAAAGTCAAAATTTCTAATGACTATGTATGATATGGCAACAGGAGTTTAAAAACTTGTTATAATATACAAAGAATTAATAAAAGATACTACCGATAAATGAAAATATATCTTTTTCCTATTTAACAATTTCCTTTTTTTATTTTTTGACCAAGATCCGAGCGATCTTAAAAATCGTTTTTCATCGATTCGCAGTTAGCAGGTTTAATATAATGATCAAAAAACCAAAAATTAATTTCAAGATTACAAAAAAATTAATATTTATATTTATAATAATCAAATTGCACAGTATTATTATATAAATGGTCAATAATTCCAGTTTGAATAAAAATTTCATGATGTCAATCAAAAGTTTTTAAAAAACATAATTGTCGAATTATTTCCATTTTTGTTTCCAAAATTTTTAAAATTATTTAAAAGTAAATTTTTCTTCATCAAAATCGATGACTGTGTACCAAATCAAGAAATGCATGGAAAATTTATGCTTTGAGGTCTCGTTGACGTTTTTCTCCGGTTTCCAAAAAAATGGTCTCTTTATTTTTTTCCCAACGACCGTTGCCCTCTGGTGACAAAATTCTTAACAATTTGAGAAAAGGGAAAATTCCAATTTCCAAATCAGCATAATTTAAAATCCTGTTCACGACGCCACTTGTACCAGTAGCAGATTTCGTGACGTTGAATTCTGACAACAGACGGCATGATTTCGGAAACCTTCATCGACTCTTCGCAAAAGCGATACGGCACGGCACATCTTTTCCATACAGTTCCCGATTCTGGTTTCGTAAAGTTTTACCCAAACAGTTTTTCAAAGCACGGGTGACAATAAGGTTTGTCGTTTTGTTCTTTGAAAGTGCCCTTGTTTAATTGTTTCAGACAAAACGAACAGACAAAGTGTTCTGGGTGGAACTTGCGAAACATAGCCGTTATGCAGCGCCCGGTGATGGGTTTGTGACATCCAGCGCAAAGCGAACCCCGTCTCGCGTGGTAATGGGTCTCGCAGTATGGGAAGCCCTCGTGGTCGAAGAAACTGCCACCATTGAATGGCATGCGACATTCCTAGAAACATCAAACAAAGAAATTAGGCTAAATTTCACTTTGAGGAAACGAAAATTAAAGTTTAAACTAGCAGTGTACCCTAGTGACAATTTTTAAAAATACAGTGCTTTTCCACCACCTTTAAAACAGTCAAGTTAAATTAAAAATTAATAGTCACAGTTAATAAAGACATCTCTCACACACATTTTTGCTCCTAACAACACGTTGCTATACTTTTATGGATTTTTTATAAATTTTTTATTTTGTTTTGTTTCCATATCTGGGAAAAAAATTGTGTGAAAATGGGAATTTTTTATTTTGTTTTGTTTCCATATCTGGGAAAAAAATTGTGTGAAAATGGGTATCGTGGTATTGCCTAACAACACTGATGATATGCTGTGACTCTGCAACAGCTGGGCATTATCCAGGTGTTGGAAAAAAAATTGTGGTTTTAAGTTTTTTCACCAGATGGCAGAGAATATAAAGTATTTAAATTTCAATTTTCAACTTGTGATACAGTTTCAACCGATTTGTTCTACTTGGAACTTGGAAGTTAGGAAGTTGGCAGTGTTGCCAAATGTTTTTCCCATAGGTGTGTCATTGGAACACATTACAGGAAAGCCAATATTTGTTGGTATACCAACATATGAATGAAAATATTGTATAATATCAAACATTTTGAAGGCAATCAAGTGGTAAAAATACCAAATCATTAAAAAATCCAATAAAACCACCCTCATAAAATTTCATCATCCGCTTTTGGTTTTCGGGCAGTGTGATTAAAAAGAAGCGTTTACTCCAAAGTAAAGAGTAAAAGCGAATGCTAATTTTTAATAGAGCAAACAACACTCGATTAAAATTTTTATTCATACATTTCAGAGCATTTGCTTCAAAAACTTGAAGAAAAAGCATTTGTTCCTTTTCGACTCTCCGAAAACCCGAAAACCCCAAATCCTGCAAAATTGGATGTTGGGAGTGCAATGACGTGAACAAAAATATCTGCCACCTAGTGAGAAACATCACTCAGTCCCACTTCCCATTAAGTGCCACCATATGCCATGACATCACAACTCTGCCAACAATCAACAACACAGTATCAATTCCTCTTTTGGCCCATCCATAAAACTGTCAAAACAAATGATGTAAAAATTGCAACTGCAAATAGCAAAATCTGGTGGCAGCAGTAGAAAACTCGACCTAAATCAATAAATAAAATTTACAAAAAAAAAACAACCTGTAGGTGTAAAAAGTTATTTTAGATCCCCAGCATCCAGGTTTCGATAGAATTCAAACCTGAAACCATAAATTGAACAAAATCAGCAGAAAAAAGCTCATTTTTCTTCTTCTCAACCTACACATTGATTAAATTTGGCTTGTTTGAAAAGGAAACAACTGGCAAGCACAAAAAGCAACATGTCTTAAAATTGCTTCGACTGACTCGAAAACCCTCAACTGACACTTTCGCAGAAAATGAGACAAAACTTAATAAACGATTCAATCAAATCCAAATTTAGACTTAGATTTCAAATTTATTATTCCTTATTTTTATTTTTCTTTGGCACAAATGCCACATTATGTAATTTTGTTTAAAAAAACTTTGAAAAATTATCATGTGTTACCTTTGGGGGGGTTTGAGAAGACCAAAATGGCTGGATAAAGGGCCAGAAACATGTGATTGAGTCATTGCCAATTTTTAGTGCATTTTTTTTGGGTGTTGTTTGTGGGGTTCAAAGGGTTTTGGTGTTTAATTTTGGTGTTTGGGTTAATATGAAGTGGCAGCTCATTTTCTGCTATTCTTATCTGCGTGGACAGTTTATGGTTACAATAACTTTTTCTGGCAGGTTTGTGATGTAATTTAAGTAAGAAGCCAACTGCATGGCCAAGTTTAGTTGTCTGTGTGGTATTTATAGAATCAGTTGGCCATGCGGAAGAAAAACTTCAACACGAAATTTAGAAGTAGGGCTATATATAAACTTTATAAAAAAAAAAAGAAAGAGGTGTAGATTGGGAGTGGATAAAATTTGATTGTAGATTTGTGGACTTATGCATGGTTTTAATAATTTAGCCATTTGGAAATTTTTTGAAAAGTTTTAAATTTTGAGTTGATTTCTTTTTTGAAATTTGCAAAATTTTGAATTTTTCCAATTTAAAATAATTTTTTATGAATTAGTAAATATTTTTGCTAAATCTGAAATAATTTTATGGAACATTTAAAAAATTTCAAAAAAATAATTTTACAAAATTTTAATAATTTCAAAATAACTTACAAATTCAAAAATTTTTCAGAATTTAAAATTTTAAAAAAGTTATTTTGAAATTATTAAAATTGTTGTAAACATTTAAAAGTTTGTAAAATTATTTTTTTTTTAATTTGTTAAATTTTTAAAATTTTTTAAACTTTTAAATTTTTTTTGGAAATTTTTGATATTTTACAAAAAATTATTTAAAATTTTGCAAAATATTTACGTGTTTATAACAAATTATTTGAATTTTTGTAAAGTTTGCAAGAAATTGAAAAAATTCAAAATTTTGTAAATTTAAAAAATAATTCACTTAAAATTTAAATTTCTTCAAAAATTGCCTTATTGACAGACTTACAATTTAACAAAAATAAATTATCAGAATTTATTTGCAATTTTATTTTTTTGAATAAAATCAGTAATAAATTTTTATAGCTTTACAGGTGGGTGTGGCTCATTAGCCATTACATCACAGTTTCCACCATCCCTGCACATCAGTCAATGGTTTCTTCTGCAGGTTGCAACCAGAAACAAAATTTTGATCCAATATTACAAAATTCATTACTTAATACTTTTGACACAAACTCTAATCTTTTCAGAAGGTCCAGCACATTGCCTGCCTCCTTCCATCCATCAGTGTTGAATTTTTTTCCTTCGCATAACCAATTACATAACCTCATAGAGAAAAAGAGCCAAAATCCTAGCGGTGAAATCAACAACTAAAACAAATCACCAATTACTGCCAAAAAACTTGACTTTAAAAACCATAAAAACTGTTAAAACCAAGTTTTTACAGTATCATAAGACTTTAAATCAAAGTTTTGTCGATTTTGACGTTAGGATTTTGGCTTCGGCAGCCATTGGGACCTTAAACATTATAATACTACTACTACTTTGCAGCTTGCTTTGCCAGCCATTTCAACAATGCCAAAATAAAGAAGAAGAAAAAAAAGCATAAAACAATAAGCATAAATTTATTTCTCAATTTTACAACAATGGTTGTAACCACTAAAACAAAACCTAATCCCACCCAATACAATTGCAGACTCAACCTTAAAGAAAAAAAAATAATAAAATAAAATAAAATAAAATTTTTAAACATAAATTAATTTCTAACCCCAAGAATCAAAAAAAAAGAAAATAAAAGAAAAATAACTTGAAAATATAAAATAAAAATGGTCCATCATAAGAAAAATAATCAAGCCTCTTCTTCCTCCTCCTCTCCACTGTCATCACCAACTCCACAACATTTGGCACACATGGGCTTCCCTTCCATTACATAAAAACTTCCACCTGTCAAACTTTGTTTGCACCCCTAAAAGTAAAGAGCAATTAGGAAAAAAGGGGAAATTACCAACTAAACTAGCACAAAACATATAAATGCATATATATATATATTTCCCACACTTACCAATCACTCATTCTCATGCTTTTAAGACTCTTTCAGACATATTAAAATGTCATGCTGAGCTGTATATTCATATAAACTAGAAATTTAAGTTACAAAATTTTAGTTTCCTCGCGTGAGATGTCTGCTAAGGAGATACGAATTTCGGTTAGTGGCAGTGTGTCGTCCCCTACTTTTGTTTGTACCAAAAATTCAAAAATTCAAATTTTCAGAAATTTGGTATTTGGTATTTGGTTTTGGTGAATTGCGTCCCAAAATCAAAAACAGGGGACAACGGTCGTGTGAATGTGAGCAAAAATGTTGGAAAAAAGCTTGGTGGAGATTGCTTGTTGAAATTTGTCGGTCACCTTGCATGCAAAACAGTCGGGATGCCATTGGGCATTCAGAGCCGAGATGTAATTCTCCATGATGGGTCGACCGCATCCGCCACACTTGGGGGCGAACATATCGAAGTAGTCGTCGCGGCAATAAGCTTTGCCGTCTTTCTCGTGGAACCCGTCTTCGCCGAACGGGTTCCCGCATTGAGCGCAGAAGAAGTGTTCGGGATGCCAAGTTTTATCCAACGCCGTAACGCATTTCTGGAACAAAAAAATAATATATATATATTGGTATTCGGCCAGCAGATGGACACCATCGACTCGTGGATTTCCGAGCGCGGGAGTTGTGTTGTAAACTTATATAGGAATAGGCCTAAATGGGAATTTCCCACGGCAAAATTTTTATTTTTATTTTTCTACGCTCGAAAATCCACGCGATACGTATTTTTAACAGGGGCAGTTGCTTCTCACGTCTAAAATCGGTCCGTTGCAATAGGCACAGCGGGGTGAAAATAGATTATGGTAATCGTTCTCGCAGTATGGTTTGCCATCCCGCTCAAAGAAATTCTTCGTGCCCAATTCCTGGTTGCAGTGAGCGCAGGTGAAATGCTCCGGATGCCATGTTTTCGCCAAAGCGGTCACCACCTGTCGACAAAAAAAGAAAAATGCACCGATTTAAATTTACCCGAGAACCACTCCACTCCAATCGGGAAGGTGAACGACACACGAACGACCCATCTTTATCCAGCCGGATTCCATTTTTAAATCCCCAACCCCCCCTCCCGAAAAGAAAACAAAGTCTGTGATTCGGGTTAAGGATCCATTCGTTATTCGGCTTACCTCGTTTACGTAAAATGCGACAGACAGCATGTTTAATTAAACCGAGTTTTACGTAATGTTATTGCCTATCTCCCTCCCTATTCGCCACGCCACGCCGTAATTCCGCTTTTGGAACGCGGGGCTCGACGGATGTGGGCCACGATGGCTTCTCGTGGATGGGAGGAGTTTACGATGCCGGCTATAAAAAGTCACTGGCAAACGGACTACGTGTTGCTGACAAGGGAAAACTCCTTTGGCCCACGGACAAGATTGTCGGCTCCAAAATTAGAAGCGAACACGCTCCTTTTCCACGCACCGTTAAACTATAAATAAAGCGACTTTAAAAACTCGCTTCGCCAATCACAAGTGCAAGGTTGTTTCGCCACTCCATTTTTCCCACCATCGGTACTAAAATCCAAACAATTGGACCCGAAAAACCAAAAAATTCGGTTTCCAGAGTCCCAAAAAGTTGCGAAAAGCGAATGTGAATATGAATATGTGAATGACATCATAAAAGTTGCTATATATGAGGTGTGATGACCGTGTGACATACTTCACACTTTCACATTGATTCACACATAAATGATCACCCCCATTGAATCAATCTTCTTTGAAAATGCAATCATTTTTTGCGACATCGGAAAACGAGAAACGAAATAGATAAAAATAGGTTTTTCGATCCACAAGGACAGACAAAGACAAGGACAGAGAAAAAAGGGAAAAGACGAGAGAGGAAAACAGTCGTGTATGTACCTGTCCAACGATGGGTTTGCTGCAAGCAGCACAACATCCCTTCTGAGTAGTGTTGACTCCTTGCCGACTCATGTCTGACTGAAGCGTGCCCAACATCGAGTCCAGCTGATTAGTCGGAGCGACACTAGTTGGCGCTGGAGACCGGGGTTTGTTGGGCTTGGCATAGGGCGAGTCGGCCAGCGGTGGAGACGCTGGTGCTGCGTTGACCTGAAAGGCAATTCTGGCTCATTTTTTTTTGTGTCGTGTTTCGTGTAGGGTGGGTTGAAAAAAAAAATTGTGTTTTGTGTTTTTTTTGAATTTTTAATTTTTCGCGCGGTTTTTCTTGAATAAGTGAATTTTTCCTACCTTGAAGTCGGAGAGGGACACGAGAAGTTCGTCCAGTTCTTTCGTCGCGGACGATGCGGTCGGGGTGTAGGGTTCCGGTGAAATTGTAGTGTAGGTGACGACGCGAGACATTTCCATCGATTTGATCGTCGGTGAATAGGAAATCGGTGGTGGGCTTTATTTGAAAATTATGCAAAAAATATGTTATCGAGTGGTTTAAACAAAAAATCCAAAAAAAAATGTTTTTGGAGTTGGGCTGCACTGGGGTGACCGATAGATGTTCGTATGTATTTATGGACGAGCTTAATGACCGTGCGTTGCTATGGGTTTTTTTCTTTTTTTAAAAGTATAACTCGACATACCGTAGTGCTAATTATTTTTTAAAGTTGTGAGTTTAATGATGGATTTTTATTTGATTTTTAATTAATGCAGATGATTTGTGCAGAGTTTTTGACTGGAATTTGATGGACGGAGAATCATTTAATTGTTAAACTTTATCCGACTGGGAGAACGGTGGTTTTTTTTAATGAAAAACTGACCATAAACGGCGGTTTTGGGAGATTTGGGGTGATTTTGTGTATTCAGTTTGCAAGACCACAGAAAGTTCTTCGGAAAGAACGTTCTCATGCCAAAATTCTTGCTCCAGACAACCAATTTTCCGTTTAAAGGTGTAAAGAGTTGACATAAAAGCCTCATTAATGCGAATTTATGAGGTAACGCCTTTAAAAGTCATAAAAGTCATTAAAGTGCACGTTGATTGCCTTTTAAAATACGGAACTTTCGGTTCGTCTGGAATTCATGAAAATCCCAAATCTTTAACCACAAAATCTTTTAAAATCTTAAAATCTCACTGACAAATTTATATACAGTATTAGGATTGCATTTAATCAAAGTTTTGGTTTATTATTTGTCAGATTTGACGTGTGTCTTCCGCAAAATTCTTTTTTTATTTATGAATTTTGAAAATCTTTCGCTTCGTTATTTTTCCCGGTTGCATAACCGGGTGAATAAATACCTCGTCTTTAAAATTATTTATATAAACATTTACACTGCCGACTCCTAAAATAAATTTATATTTGTTTGTAGGGGAAAAAAAATCTTCCCGTGCGACCGGATTTATTTTAGAGCAATAATTTAGGAAATGGTTGTTTTACCATTCTTCCTACGGTCGTCCCACTTACTATATTCAACGACAAACGAGGCTTGCATTGGCAACTTTGCAATCCACAATCTACTGTCAGAGATTTTATTTTTTCGGCTTTTTCTCTTTGTCGTTTGCGAATTTCGAGTTTGAGTTTATAAAGTTAAATTAACTTCCAAGAGGATTAGTGTGCCAATGTCAAAAATAGTCAGTTTGATGACAAACAAGGCAGGTATTGTCCAAGTGAAGGAATAACAAAACCAACTGCTGACATAAAGGTTATCTGCAATCTTTCGCATGTTTTCTATATTTAGAAATTGTGCATTTGATCACAAATAACCTTATGAAGTAATGTTGGGATCTCTTTTTTTTTCAATTTTTATTTTGGTGGGACAGAGTTAATGGTTTGGCCCTCAACTTTCCCGAATGTTGGGAGTTGGGAGTCGGAGAAAAGGTAAAGTACCGTAACCCGTTCCATCATAAAAGTAGACCAGCTTAACTTAGCCCTCTTCGAGTGTCTTACATGGGTTAATTAAAATTATTTCACACATATTTGTTACTTTTTTTCCAAAGGTTACTGTTAACATGGGAAAAAATTAATTTCAGGACTCGGGCGATGCCACCCGGTTTCGAATGCGTGGATGTATTTTTGTTTATTTTGTTTGCTCCCAACATTCGGGGTAATTTGTTCCCTTCCCCACTTTGGAATGACACAACCCACTGCCAAAATTTGAGTGAACATTTTGTGAGACCAAGATTTTACGCTTGTGAATTACACTAGCTGCATTCAAATGTTAAAACACAGTTGAGTTTTTAATTTTAGACATCACCTATTCTCATCAAAATCCTTTTTAATTAGAATAAGCGATGTCTAAACTTCAAAACTGGACTTTGTTTTAATATTTGAATTAGCTTCAATTCAATCATCAAACAATCACCATGGACCTCAAAATCTCCATCTTCAAGTCATACCCCAAATGCATCAAAGGCCAAGTGAGAAGCCACCAACACACGAAATCACGAAATCACGTGAGCACATTGAGCCACCAGACCATTAGGGCCGGACTGTGGGTCCCACAAGAACGTGAGATTTAGGGTAAGTTAGTTGTATAGTCGTTTTAAAGTGTTTTTGGTGTACTCGATTATTCTAAATAAACTTCCTTGTATCACAGGTTGATACAAGGCCCTGTAAATTGGAGTCTTTATTTCGATTAAAGCTTGTAGTGACAAAGTAGCCGTACCTTTTTTAAAAATAAAGATATGGTGTTGGGAATTATTTGTTAGCTACAAATTAGATACGTACTACGTTACATACCACACTTTATCCAGATAAAGTGGATCTGGATGAAGATTATTCAGATCTTATGACATGACACATCTAGATATTTGAGGTGGATTGACCTAATTTCAAAAAGCTAATAATTCCACGTAAACACCTTTCCACATAAGCTTATTGTCTAGATATTTCTCATGAAATTCTCATGTCACATCCTGTTTGATCCCCTACCAAGTGTCAAATTTTTATTTTCAATGCATTATGAGTAAACTCCAGAAAATTATCTAGATTTATATCACTTGTCATTGACGACTCATTGTTCCCTGTGGTGATGAGCCTTTTATACGGTGTAAATGAATAATTTACACCTCAAAAGTGTTAGAAAATAGGTGCATTCAATCTGTAGAATAGAAGTGACTTTTGTCACTTTTATTTCACAGACTGAACACAAACATTGTTTTTTACACCTGATGCTGGTGTTTAGAAGCATCTTTAAAGTGTACTTTTGCACGTATAATGGGCAAATGGTGCCTAAATAGTTTAATTTTACAACTAAAAGGAATTATTGTCCCTAAATATTTTTCACAGTATAGGTTAGATAATTTTAAGCTAGCTTAGCTCAAGCCAGTCGAGACACCCATATCCAGAAATGAATAAGCAGTGATTTTACGTTTATTCGGGTGAGAGTAATGCACCACAAACCAACAAAATTAAATTCAAAGCCTAACGAGGATTTTTTTGATCCAGTCGTTTTCCAGTCACCTCTGTGTATTGCACTTAATTTTAAACCACCAAATCATACGAGTAGGCACGGTCAAAAGCACTAGACGATGCAACGAAGTCACACAGACGTTGCATTCGAAAATGAATTAAACTCATTGAACCAAATTAACGGGTTTAAACAGGTTTAAAAAACCGTTTACTGTTTTTAGATTCACACTTTGGTTGGAGAAGGTGTAAAAATTTGTATAAACACGATTTCAGATTAAACTGCTGCCAAAGCATGGCGGCCTTTTCGCTTCGATCGAAGTCACCCACAATTTTGAGGATGATTTTATAAAATTTCATTTCAACGAAGCAAACTTTGCCACTTATCCTTTTTTCCGAATCGGCTCTGTCGCCATAATCGTTTTGGTTAGCGTTTTTAAAAATCGTTACCAGGGGACCAAGGCGAGTCGAGTCCGAACGAGCTCTCTCGCTTAGATTGTTAAATTAGTTTAATTCATTTTCGAATGCACCCATTTTTGACGATTTCTATTTCAATTACACTACACACCTAGATCCGGGCGGCACCGCACTCTGCAGTTCGTCCAACAGACTTTCGACGGTCGGTCGCACCTCCTGGATGCCCCCGCTGCTCGCGCTGCTGGTCGGCGACAAGGGTTTATGGTAGATGGTCGAAGGTCCGTTCGTGGACATGTCTAGAACGAAATAAAAGAAAATTAGTATTTGTTTACAATTTTTTTTTTCGAAAATAATTCTTGCCTTTTTTATCCGGGTAATCAGCGTATCGAGCCGAATTCAAGTCTTCGAGTAATGTATCCAATTCCGAGAGATTGTTGTTGAAACTACTTATGTTGTTCGGTCGCTGAAAATTCATAGGTGGCTGTTTCTGAGTAATTTTTGTAGTTTCATTCATCGTTTCAGTGAGTTCCATCTCTCGAATGTATTGGTTCTGATATAAACCCTGCAATCGGAGGAGGAGAAGGAAATTAATTTCACCGTCAAGGAAATTATTTAAATTTTACTTTTTAACATTAGGTGGGTTCACAAACTATTTACACAGAAACACTAGCTGGGTTCGAAAAGTCATTTACACCTGTGCAAA
>JAQFZO010001712.1:0-14623 GCA_034695885.1 Geophilus flavus
AAATTGTTTGAAATCATTTAAAAATAGTTTGGACATAATAGAAAATCACTTAAAAACTTTTCAGAAGGCTGGAGATCAGTTGCTTTTCGTCTAAAAATCGTTCAGTAATTTTCAAAAAGTAGTTTAAAAAATAGGGGTAAAAAGTAGTGGTTTTAGAGTAGAAACCAGTTAAAATTTGGGAGTATAAAAATGGGGTAAAAGTTAGGTTATTTTGGGGGGAAAAGCAGGGAATTTGGGGGTCGAATAATTTATCCCCTTTTTTAATATTTATTTAATACTTTAAATATTTAACGTGCGTCGTTCCGTCGCTTGCGATGTACAGTCACTTGCTACGTTCCGTCGTTTGCGACGTACAGTCGCTTGCGACGTACCGGCGATGGCGACGTACCGTCGCTTGCGACGTCGTGGTCGTGCGACGTTTTCGTCCGCGACGTCCCGTCGTAGACGACGTTTTCGTCTGCGACGTAATGGTTGCGACGTACTGTCGCGCGACGTAATGGCCGCGACGTAGTGTCATGGAACCGACTAGACTAGAACTAACAACTTTATCCATTTCTTTTGTTTTTGTATGGCAAGTGGTAACAGTCGCATTATTCCAAATCAACAACTCGGCCATTGGCATCCCTACAATTCGACTACGGCCCACAACAACAGCTCGGCTGCCGGCAATTGGAATTCCTAGATTTTATACGATTTAATTTTAGATGATAAATGTGCGGCTGTTTGTTAGTAACCTGATTTCTTGATCAATTCTAAACAACCGTGAGGAGTACACGGAATAAACGAATCGTCCAAAACTCCTCTTGCAACTTTGCCCGCATTGATGGTGTGCAATCTATACATTGAAAACAGTTTGATTTAATTCAACAGTTAAATACTTTGTGATTTTAGGCTTTACCCATCAACATCTTTCCTAGGAGATACGGCATCAGTTGCTTTGTTGTTGTCGATTTTATTTGTGGAATCTAAAGGCATCTGAATATTTAAAATAAAATGAATAAAAATAATATTTTTATTAAATATTTTACTTTTACTTGAACTATAATTCCATGCACTGCAGGATCTTCGTTTAAAGTATTAATTTCGTTCAGTAACTGTAATAGAATCGAAAAATTTTAAAAATTTAATTCTTTATTCATAACTTTATTTATTAACTTCGTCTTCGGTGATGGAACTTGGAAACCGAACGTGTTTGGCATCGATTCCAATTTCAGAAGCTGCCTTTAATTTCATACGAATGTATACATTTGAGTCTTCACGATCGCCAACCTTAAATTAAGAAAATAAAGAAAATAAAAGAGAAGGAAAATAAAATTCAAACTTTTTCATTTGTTAAACGATGCTGTCATTCGATACGTACCTGTACAATAGCTAAACCAGGTGCGAAACCTTTATTTATTTGCATCAGGTGTTTTACTTCCTCCGTTAGCCGGGATTTTATTTCCCTGTTACGAAAAAAATAAATAAAAAAGCAGACAATAAATTTTAAAAATTTAAATAATTAATACGAAAAACAAAAATTATAATTTTAATGTCATCTTACTTAGCCAACTCCGTTCCGGATAGAACTTTTGCTTCGTTTTCAGACATGATGATTGAGTTTACAAGTGGTTTCTGAGCAAATCTTTCCTTCGTCTCCACGTGAGTGCAAGTGCATGAGACGCCAACAGACAGACGAGACGTGTACTTAAAATGGCGATAGTTAGTAAAACCAACACTAGAGGTTCGCCTTCGGGCGGAATTTTCAAACTCATTCACGGACATCATTGGCTACCCCAGATATAAAAACATGAAATTTAATGAGCTACTTTCATGAGTAATGCGACCTGTTTTTGCTATCTAGTGATTTAATGACGTATAAAAGCCACTACACCCAATAAAAATAAAATAAAACTTTTTTTTTGTTAATTCTCAGACATAAATATTTAATCTTAAGCTTACACAATAAATTACAGGTTTCGTTTTCTATAGGGTTTAGTTTAAAAGACAATAGTGTTTATAACAATTATGTCAAAATAGATGTTTCTTATTTTTGCTCATTATATCAGATAAAATTCAATAAAATCCATACACAAAAGGATTCTGTTTGCATTATTTTGTTCCATTTCGGAAGAATTACAACGAAGACAAAATTTTCACTATTTACAAAATACATAATCATACGAGAACTTTTTTCTGTTTATTTTTAAAGTTTTGCCGTGCAAATCAAAAACGATTTTCACTGCAAAAAACCCGGATGGTAATATACTTAAAACTTTTCTTGAGAAAATGCCCAAATCAAAAAAAAGGAATAATAAATAAATCTTGTGACCTTACCGTACTTTAAAATTTAATTTTTGATAAACAAAACAAAAAAAATTAATAAATTAATAAATAAATAAAACTCTGCTCATCAGATTGTCATTTAACGTAACATAAACTTGCGTTAAAACAATTTATTCGGTAATAAATAATAAATCATTTCTCATTTCACCTGCACGTGACAGTTACACTACAGTAGTTATGAACACATTTCTTTACATTAAATAAATTTTTGTTAGGTATGACATGCCGTTTTTATTCTATCTTTTTATCCCAACCTTCGTACGGGGAGGTATGGAGAAGAAAAGAGGAAGAAATGTGAAACATAAATTCGCGGTATAAATAAATAGATTTATATATTTAAAATATACTCTGCACGACTTTTAATTAAATAATTAAAACATTTATACTCAAATAAAAAATAATGATATTTCAAAATTAAAAATTATGAAATAATGATGTAAATAAAGGGTAAAAAAAATTAAAATTTCCTCACATTCTGTTGGTTTTATAAAATCATTATGAAAATTCAAATTAAAAAACAAAAATTTTAAACAAGCATTGGCATTGCTGGTGTAGCTGATCCTAATTCGACTAGAAATGTCTAAGGAGAATTAAACAAAATGGAAAAATATTTTTACACAAAATGACAGTGCATAGGCACGATATGAACACATTCTAAAAGCAGCAAGCAAAGCAAATTAGATTGAGATCATCTTAAGCTTATTACAAAAGCTTTGCTGCACGCAGTTTTTAACCACACACGTACTGTGCTCTTTTACGTATAAACGAAACGTTCAATTACGCAAATTTAATTATCGTTATCCCAAATTATCGTTTTTCTCTAATTTTTACCATCGATTTTCACATTTAATTTTGTAAAAAGCCCTAAAAATTTAAGCATAGAACATTTTAGACGGATTTATAGCATTAATAAATGATACCGCAATATAATAATGATGGTATAATACTTAATACATATATACCATACGGACAGAAAACGTGTATAAGCAATAAGCAGCAAACTATACATAATTTTTTTTCTTATCGTCCTTGTAATTCGCACCGTCCAGCGATTCCACAACAATGTTACATCCGCTTATAAATTACCAATAAAATACTTTCAAATTAAAAAAAAAATAATTGCACACTGCAACAAAAAAGTTTTTCATTTTTTAAAAATTACTTCTCTAAATTTAAAAAATGTAAGACTTTTCCCAGTGTACCTAAAAACACCTTTGTCCACCATCATAAAGACGGCAGTCAAGAAATTTGCATTGTTTTATTTCGACCAATTATTTAATACTACCCATAAATTCCCTTAATTTAGAAAAGAATTCTCCTAAAATGTCAGATCGTTCTCGATCTTACGATAAAACACCACTTTGGTTCAATGTAGCGCTTTGACGGTGTGAGGAATAAACTATCAATCATTAATAACAATAATAGATTAAATAATATTTAAATATATTAAATATCTACATTAACATTTCTACTTGTATCACAACATCGATTTGTTTTTTTGTTTTTCTTTTTCCTTCTACATATTAAACTTTCTTTAATCACTTTGATAAATGGCTGCACTGGAATTCTATGACAAACATAAAAAAAAATGAGGACCCTGTTATACTGTCTTTTTAGTTGGTCATGGTGAAAAGTAAAATCAAGAAATTTCTTACGTACATCTAGTAATATGTTTCAAAAGAGTTTTCAAAGAATTAAAATGTATGTTTGGTTCAGTATTGTATAATTCTAACACCCACTTCGACTTTTTTTTGTATATATATATTTGTATAATTTAATTACTTCAGTATTTTTGTTTTGTCGTCGTTGTCCTGTTACTGCGGCAAAGCCTTTAAAATAGCGTGTACTTCTTCAGCTACGGCCATGAGTACAAATTCGAACTGTCCCTGTGTATCAAAAGAATTTTTTTTAGAGTTTCCTGTTTTTATTGTACAGATTTTTAGTTTTTTTTTTCTTAAACACAAAACATACCTTGGTTTTCACCATGTATGGTCTCTGGTCCCTGATATGTTCGAGTGTCGCTGCTATATCAATTTCCTTAGCACCTATAGATTTTACACAATCGTGGATATAATACCAATTATTCTGTGTCGTGTAAGTACACACACGTGTAGTGCAGAAGAAATCACACTGGCCATTCGAATAACTCGGATAATAACCGATAAAAACGACGAGTGACCGTCGCAACAGCTCGCGTAAGAACATCACACACTTCTTTACTTTCGTAAAGAATTTTGCAAGCTGACAAATCTATGGGCACAACTTTTACATTACACCTGCCATTGTGTTGGTTCGTACGGTGCCGTAAGCCGATACAAGCTTCTACTAAACTCTTTACGACGGCGAACTAAAATAGATCAACCACGGGGGCAACATTGCCGGTTAGCTTCTCTGCAATGCGCCTAAGCCCGGCCGGGAATGTCAGTGGGCATTCGCCCGAGGCTCATCACAAATGACAAACGGGAAATGAATTGTACAAACGATGGAAGCAGTTTTTAGCAACTGGGAGTTGACTGCTTCGTCGTCTAATCCGTATTTTGAAGAAAATCAAAATTTTATTTCGTGTCGTGTGTGATCCCGACTGCACTTTTCCCTCTCCCACAAGCACAATTGGTTTGGAAATTTCAAAACCAATCGTGTAACCCCGAGTCTTTTTCTATAATCACCTTTTGCCATTCGATTTAGTACCATATCTATTAAACAGTAAGTTCCAGTCCGACCAGAACCGTCACTGTCAAGCATTAAAGAAAGATTTAAACAACTTTAGCTCGGTATAAATTAGATATTCGAGTTACCTGCAATGAACTACAATAGGACACGAACGACCACGGTATGATTTGTTTACTTTCCTGTTGAAAAAAAGAAGCGAAACAAAAATATATTATTGAAATATCGTACATCTTTTTTAAAAATAAAATTCACTCGTTTTGTTTTTTAATTTTTAATTTTACAGATCAAGGAATAACTTAAAAAAATATTTGTCATTGCAAAATTTCGAGTACGAATCCATTCGGTTCTGCACCTGTATTAATATTATTCCTTCGAGGTGTTTTCAGAAACAGATTGAATTAAAGATAAACAAAAGAGAGAAAAAAATTGCGATACAAAATAAAAAAAAAAAAATACACCAAGTAGAAAAATGGCAGAACGATCTCATTTCATGTTTGCTCAGCCAACTAAAATCGATGCTTGCCATGTTTACCAGTCCAAAAGCTTCATCTATAATATACTTGAGAAAAGGGGAGGTAAAACTTGAAATTCTCTTCTTAGTATTCGATACACATCGATGGAATAACGTCGAAGTAAGTAAGTACGTTCGATTCGACAGTAGGACGTATCGTGACACAAAAACGATAATTTTACTTTTATGTCATAATCATCATAAGGCAAGCAATATATTTTTTCTTTTTTTTTTTATAAATCACAATTTTCACTACTGTATATCCATACAATCTAGAAAAAAAATTAATGTTTGATGCTCTCACAATGTGTCAGTCATCTCAAAATAAAAAGAGCAAATAATTGCAACAAGACAAAAGAAACAGAGCAGGTGTTGAGAAAAGAAGGAAAATGAAATGTTGCATGATCAAAATTAGAGTGTGCTGTGTAATTAATCGTAAGATCAAAGTAACAAACTGGAGTTTGGTAGCACTTTTAGCAACAACAGCAGCCAGGCAGCAGCAGCAGCAGCAGTAGCAGTAGCAGATAGGTCTAAAGTGGTATTAATCGTTAGCAGCTGGGTCCGAGGCTCTCCCATCACTTTTGTGACTATGCAATTTGGTTGTAAACACAATTGCAAAAATCACAAAAATGATGACAGAACAAAACTCGGGTGGATGACAGGAAATTTTTATATTTTTATATTTTTTTAAATTTTTATTATCTAAAAAAACACAGGGTGAGGAAAGGAGACAAAACTCAGTTCACCCTTCAATTAAAATTCTTTTTCTTTCATCCATCTTCAAGTTCATCGCCAGGATAGAAGAACAAAAGTCGTTAAATATTTTCATTTTTTTTCTTTTTTAGAATTTTTAATTTTTTTTTGTTTTAATTTTTAGTGTTATGGAATGAATGAGCGAGTGTTTGAATGAAGGGTGTTAATTAGGATTTGGATTAGAGGAATTTCGAAGGTTATAATTTTTTTTTCTTACGTTTTATCTTTCCAAATCGTCTTTAAAACAGTTCAAAACTCAAAATGTTTATTTTTAGAAATGTTATTGATTAAAATATTTTTTTTTCTAAGATTAAAAATTTTTTTTTTTTTATTTTGAGTTATTATTTCAGACATGACTGCTGACACCGGCGGTAACTTCTTATAATTGTGGTTTTTGTATTTAAAAAAAAAATTTTTCTTCGTTTTATAAATAATTACGTATAAAGAATTGACGAAATTAATTAATTAATAAAATCAGTTTCTTACCTACGGAAATCCAACAGAGCCTTAATTGAAACGGGAACACCATTTTCAGGCCATGATAAGAAATGAAATTGCGTAACGGTCCGCGTTTCTCCCGTTTTGAAATTTTTCAAATAAAAACTTCGAACTAAATAATCATCACACCAAATATGTTCAGACACAAGGTGAACCTTTAATTAAATTTAAAAAAACAGATTAAAGTTAAAAATTGTAAATTTCAGACCAAATAAATGCATGAAGCACTTAATTTGCACTAATATAAATGTTAAAACCAAAAAAAAATAATTCTCCACATTAAAAATAATTTGCAGGCGCCAAAACGAGTAAAAAAAATAATTTTGTTCAGAAATTTACTCGATGATGCAATAACACGAGTCGGTTTATGCAATGCCGGCATTGCCGAATACTGAGATATTGCAAGATTTCAAATTTATGACTTAAACCATCGATAAAAATAACACTATTGGGTTCAAGGCCAGCTTTTTTCTTGCTGCTTTACCATTATTTGTCAAAGACTAGGGAACTAATTAACAAAATAAAAAAAATGCTTGTTAGTTTTGGCAACGTCTGCTATGGGGCGCCATTTTAACGTTAAGTCTCAGCAATTTTTTACTATTGGATATTTTTTTTCAAGCAAAATTTGAATTTAGAAAATAAAATCTGTGGATCGGATCTATTTCAAGTGGAATATGGTAATAAATACGGGATTATGAAACAAAAATATAAGAACTCTGACAGTTGACGTGAGTCAAAGTCAACACTTCGATGCGTTCTGTTCTCGAGAGGTTACTTCACTTTATACCCAATAGACTTTCGGTTTGATTTTTCAATTCTCTGCCAACTAAACCAAATTCCAGCGATTTAACATTTCGCCTTCCGCATTTAATGTTTAATTTATCCGCTGACAGTGAATTCGATTATACTGTGAATACAAAATCAAAATTCATAATGCCCACTTTGATCGTCATTCCACGACTGATTCATACCCACGAGTGAAAAACCAAAATAAAATAAATTTCTACTATTTTTTTTCATCATTTATCTCATTTCCTTACCTCGTAAATATGATAAAGTTCGCTGCCTTCTTCTGGCCAATAACGATGGCACATTGCGATGCCATTTTCGACCAATCGGGTTAATGTAACGACGACCACACTTCCTTGTTCCCACACCAACTATAGTCAGTTAAAGAAATACAAAGAAAACATGCGTTAATGAGCTTCAATGTCAACATTTCAGTGGCTCGATTCCCGCAACATTGCAGTACCAAACCAGACTGCATCGGTGAGTGTATAATATTAAATAAACCACTAAAACATAAAATTATATATATATAAAAAAAATTAATCATTTCTATTCCTCATCTGTAAACAAATTCCAATTCACGGGTTTTAAATGTTTAACCACTGCAAGGCAGAACGGTAAAAAACAAATTACCAATTCGGAATCTCTCAATTAACAAATGATAATTAATTAACCCGACCGAGCTTAAAATTTCATTTGCCGCAATTGTCAAACACATCAAATTTTACTAATTGAACGCGTATTTGTTCTTTTGCAATCAATTACATTTAATACCTTTAAACAGGCGACAATCTTAATCCAATAAAATCTGTACAACTCATTCAATTTTTCAATCACATTTATTAGCACCGGCAGTAAATAAAATTGGCTGCAGAAAAAATTTCTCAGAAAAATAATTAAGCCTAATGTAGCGTTGTCAAATCCAAATCCACACAAAATCCAAAAAAAAAAAAAATAGAAAATAGAAAGCAAAATCTAATTTACTTATAGGTAGGTCAAAGACACCACGTGACATAATCCTTCGTAATTCCTTTTTATTTTTAAAATAAAAAAAAAAAAATTGTTTACCGTACCTGCCAAAAATCTGCTGCAGTGTGAGGTAAGGGTCCTTGCGTGGCGATGTACGCTGGATTTCTTGGATCGTGGTCAGTCTTGAGCAACGAAGGAAAAGGGTTTTAATATAATTACGCGTTTGTCCAGCAATTAAACTCACAATTGTACTGGCATTGATGTAATCACTTCCATTGATGTTAGTGAGATCATTAAGAACTACTCGCGAGTGGTCGTATGGAAGTACTTCGGGGTACCTATTTTTTTTAACGTTATCTGTTGCATTAGCAGCTGACATGTTACACGGTTCGGCTTCGTAAGCACAGAGTGCGACCCACTCTTGTTCCAATCGGTCTTTGTTTTTCAAGTGATCTTCCATGTAAGACTAAAAGTGAAAAAATAAATGAGAAAAAAAAAAACCAAAAAACTGTGACTAACGAGTAAATTTAAATTTATAAAATATGTAGAAGCAATCACAAACTCCTTCCTAATTCGGGTTAAGCTCGGCAAAGCTATATATAATCAACGGAATCGCTATCGCATGTGGAACGCTAAGCTCGGGTAAAATTCGATTAAAATAAGCAGCTTAAAAGCAATTTTGTAACAAAATCAACAATAATAATAATAATACACGCGATATTGCCGAGCCAATAATTTATATACGACCACAAACTCTTTACATTGCAATGCAATAAGATGTTAATTTTACGCGCTTTCTGAATATTAATTCAGTGGAAACTAGAGGACAAGATGTTATTCTTGCATAATAACAAACACAAACATACATAATATCTTATTTTATGTTTAAAGTTATTACCCAAAGCAAATCAAAACATAACTCATATGTTATGAACTGAAATGTCTGATAAATAGTAAGGAGAAAGATGCTCATGAGTCATGATATTTAAAAAAAAATTATCAAACTTAAATAAAATGTAGCATGGGACCTACTCCATTAAAATTTTAATCAACATAAACAAGATTACAGGGCAATTAATACTTAATCCTCCGCATAAGCTTTCATGCCCTATGTCATCTTGGCAACCATATCCAAGCAGGAAGATCAACTCAACTTATTTGTTGATTAAAACCGCACAAATGTGTAAGTTCCTTACCAATACCATGTGTCCAGTCGAAATGTCCATGTTGGAAGTGACTGGCTCTTCGCTCCTGAAATGATAAATCACTCAAAAACTAGATTCACTTCACAATTACATAAATTGAAACTTTCGAATTTATTCTTTATAATTTTCTTAAAACTGAACCATATGGAATAGATTTTTATTTTTTAATAACAAACTAGGTAGGTATTAGATAGTAATAGCTGCATCATAAAATTTAAATGTTTGCTCTTAAACCCACTTCGCTGCAAGTAGAATCGAGCCCCAAAACTTGAAAGCTTTAATTTATTCATCAGGCAAACTAATTAAATTTTATAGGCGCCATCTTACCAGGACGAGGTGCTCGAACGACTTGAAGGGCTTCGAGCAGAAGCTTCACTCTCTCGGGATAGACTGGTAACCCTTTGAGCCACATGCATTGCTTCGGATTTCTCATTGTTCTTATTGGCCATTCGTTGACGGCACAAATCCTACAATTACAAAGTGAAAAATTTTCAATTTTATTTTTATATTTACAATTATTTTCATAAAAACTGAAAAATTTGAATTTTTAAAGAAGGATTAAGAGAAGAATTACTGTATTTTTCTCTTAAAAATTTATTTAAAAATATTTCATACCTTGCCAAGTTATAAACTGACAAAAATAAAAGTTACGACATTAGACGAGTCTTTAAATCAATGTAAATGACCCGCATTAAAAGTTATGGTACTTAATTAGAATGTTCTAATGCCACCCCTATTTAATTCACTCTCGCTCTAATAATTTATCAAAAACACGAAAGAAAAAAATGAAAAACTGGATGGATGGATGGATGAACGAAACGGAAGATTGTAGACTGGAGGAGCTCTGGATGGACCTGGGAAATTGAAATCTCCAATTTCAAGAAATCGAATGATTATCTTCATTTTACAATTCACCGACTCAACATGGGAATATGATAGCAAAGATGAAAACGAGATACTTGTTTACGTTCCTGAATTCGGTATTAAATGCATACTATCCTTTAACAAACTATAGATAGAAAAAAAAAAGTGAACCTTCATTCTCCCTGAAGCGCTGAAACTGAAGAAAAAGAAAGAAAACAAAACAAAGCAAACAGAAAAGCTCGAATTCGAGGAATAATTACAACAAAATATGTAACCCAGAAGAAGCTCGATGAAAAAGATGAATATTTGTAATCAAATATAATCCATTTCCATTTCCTGAGTCACAATATCAGCGGGTTACATGATATTCTAAGCCCTAGTTACCATTTGCACACATACTGATTAAAATTTAAAGCTGGAGAAAGCCTTTTCGGCTTTGCCTCAGCACAATTACAGAATTGAAGATGACCCTTGACATTTCCCAACAAAACTGGTGACATGTCTCAACTCAACAGTTACCCAACCCACAAAACTTAAAATTACATCAACCGGAATTATCTTCAGGTGACTCCCAACAAAATTCTTCAGCTAATTCTCATTTCCTGAGCCTAAATTATACGCATTGCACCTAATTGCGGGTCAGAATCACAAACTCTGACGACTTTAAGTGATGTTTGGTCGACGAGGATGATGAAAATCATGAAATGTAGTCAACAAATCGTCCAAACAACTAGAGGGAGTTTGGTTTTATTGAAATTAGATGTATAATTTATTTATCGCATTAACCCTCAAAGAATATTTTCGATTCGAACACCGTACTTAATGCGCAGAATCGTCGGTCTCTCCAATCTCGGCACACAAATGCCTTAACTAACATCATGCAAAATTTATAAACCACTTGCACTCATAGCAGTGAACCGTTATTGGACTTTACAAAACCAACACAAACCTCGATATATAACTTTGAGATCCCTCCTAGGACTTTAATGCATGTTAAATGATTTTTTCCTTTATTTTTCAAATTCGGTTTATTTCAAGGGATATAGAAAAAAATATAGAAACTTTGAGCAATAAAATTCGTCAATTTTTTTTTCCTTTTCCCGTGTTTGCATCAATTGTATTTGGCCAATTGTACCGAAAGCAGGGAGGAACACGATGGTATAAAAGGAAAGGAAAAAAAAATGGGCCATAACGAAGTCTATTCTGACCCAATGTGGATGATTTAAATTGAGTTGTTTGTCCCTCAGTGATGCAACATGATTCAATTGTGATACATATCCATCTACATCGTCAGCGCATGACAGTCGTCCTGGAAACTCAATTACGATTCTCGTATTATCTTCTCAAACTACATTTGCACAAGTTGGAGATAAAATAAAAATAATAACAATAATCAAAATAATAAAGTTATATAGTATTTCAGCTAGAAAACGGATATAATGCCATCATTTCGACATTATCGCGGTCTCGACTGGCCTTCGACGATTCTGGGAACTGGGGAAGATTACGTTTGAGCAAATAGCTGCTTCTGCCTCGCATCTAAATAAACATTATTAGATCATTGCAATTTTCCGTGATTGGATTCAATCATCAGATCGGAAAAACAATGGTTTCTTTAATTAATGAAATAATAAATGATTCTCGGTATCGTGAAAGGATGTTTACCGGGGTTTCACCGAAATTGGAATTGAAAATGAAAATCGATTTAAATTTAATATCTATTGATATTTTAGAAATATTTCAAGGATGTTTACTGTTTAACGGTTGGCATAGTTATATTTGTTATTAAGATATTCCTAAATGTATGTCTAGGGTTTAATATTACAGGATTTGATAATAATAAAAATATGGAAAAGATTTTTTTCCCCCCTCTCTCTCAAAAAAAAAATGAAGATGGTTCTGACGGTTGCACTTATTTTATCCTGGATCAAATTTCCTCAAATTTAATTGGTAAACTTGAGTAAAAACCAATTTTAAAAAAATAATCATCATAAAAAAAAAAATCACTACTTCATTGATTTTTATTGATGCAGATGAAAAAAAAAATTATAGACGATTCACCATGTGGTATTATTGAAATTAGGTTAGAAAATGTAATCCTCAATCAAACCAGACAGTGCGTAAAAAAGTCGAAAAACCGACCAGTAATGATCACCTCACGAAATGTAATTACCGAGTGACTAAACGGAAAAATTAACTCAATAAATACGTAGCCTAAATAACTCAAATTTTACAGTCATGAATTTAAGGACCCGATTTTTAAATTCATGATCTAACCAAAGGTGATTCAAAAAAACTGTGAAACCACTATCACCTACTATATATACAGTATCCTATTATTTAAAGGTCACCGACTTAGAATTGTCGAAGACAAGAAGTGTGAAGCAACTCTTGACACTTGGCAGAACAACCACACGAACTGGAAATTATTGATTTTATTCGGCGAAGTCGTTGTTAAGAATCATGTATACGGTATACAGAAACTCAGATTGCAGCGTACTGTTTTGTGCAAGATGGACTGTCCGAGAAATTTCCAGTCCAACTTGTCACGTCCCGACAGAAAGACACAAATAAAACACTACAGAAAATTCGTCATTAAACCTCACATACGGTACTTTTCATAATTAACCCATTGACTTTAATTACCATCCACTCAACTGAACGTTACACATTTCAATTTTTTCCATCCCCAAAAGCACGGTTTGAAAAAATGTGCACGTTATATAAGTAGAAAAAAAAATTGAAATCAAATTCCATAGAAAGGAAACGCAATAAGGAACTTTTGTAAGACGATGCTGAGCTTTATTAATCTCAAAGCAAGACCCAAAGATCAGATTTCTAATTATGCCTTTGCTTTCTCCTTGCCTCTCTCCATAAGTTTCATGTTTCATCCGTTGGTTTGTCTTTTAACCCTCTAAACCGCCAATGGCAAAACGCTATGACCTTTATGCAGTCGTTTAATACGATGACAAGAGTTGAAGTGTCGGCATAATAACTGTAATTTTTGAAAAATACTCACAATTTAACGCGTCGTAAATGGATTAAGCTCAAAGATTTTCACCTTTTTCTTAAAACAGTCTCGCAAATCAATGTATAATAAAGTCTCAACTGACTTAATTGAGAGGAGAGAGGGAGAGAAATGTTAAAACGAGTCTTCTGCAACAAATTACGCCGTCTTCTTTACTTTTTCCAAAAATAAAAAAATATAAAAGGGGGAAAAATGGGGAAAATTCAAAACTCTCTTAATTAGATTTGAATCAACATCCACATATGAATATTAGTGTTGAGGATTTTTTGGCACTTTTTTTTTTCCTTCCCTGTTCCGTATGGTGAATTCTGATCACAATTAAATTTCATGCTCGACTGGGAATGTCCAATTACATTAACTTGTTCACACACACACACAGGAAAAAAAAAAAGATAAAAATAAAATTCAATAGAGGAGAAAAATGAAACAGTGCCCTTAAGCGGTAGCAGATGGAAACAATCTTGCCTGAATATCCAACTTGGTAAATGAATAAGAAAAACAGGAAGTTGCCTTTATTTTCAAGGTAAAGTTTTGCCTCTTTCTCTTCGGGGACTTGCATTCTCTATACTGCATGTTTACGTTTAAAACTCACTGGAGAATTAACACGACATTTTAAATGGTTAATGCATTACATTCTCTATAGGGAAATGGGATAAAAACTTAAATGATCTATCAATTCATTATTGTATTTTCTCGATTTTTATGCATTGCTGCATATTCTCATGGGCGGATCCAGGGTGGGGGCGGTAGAGGCGATCGCCCCCCCTCCCTCCAAGCTTAAAAATTCTAAAAATCTTCAGAAAATTGCAAAATTTTCAAAAATCGTTCAAGAACCTTCAAAAAATCCTTCAAAATCTTCAAAAAATTGTTCAAATCCTCACAAACTCGTTAAATTTCTTCAAAAAATCCTTTAATTCCTCACAAACTCGTCCAAAATATTCAAAAAAAAAATCATCAAATCTACTAAAAATTGTTCAAAATTGTTCAAAATCATATATAAGATCGGAAGAG
>JAQFZO010001713.1:0-14622 GCA_034695885.1 Geophilus flavus
TATATACAATATAATTCAACTATGAATATTCATTTTACATGCGAGTTATTGTTTGACGCAGTTGATGTAATCCTCGACATCACTGATAACTGCGCTCGAATTGAGTTCAAGGGTTAAAGGAGGTTGTGAAACCATCCCCATAGCTTCGAAGTTTGTTTAAGGGTATTGTGGTGTCATCCATTGTGCTGAGATTCTCGACTCTGAGGTCTCGAGTTTCTTTTTGTTGGAAGGAAAAGAAGTTCGAGTTGACCAGACGTCTAAGGGGCTTATTGCGTGCATTTTATTTGAAAAATAGTGTCTGAAGGAAGTGTCACTGTCAGAAAAAAATTTTTTTAGGGTTTTTTTTAACCAACGCCATTTTGCAGGCAAAAGAAATGACCAGTGCCACACGCCTGCATTTATTGGAAGTTGGGTTTCATGCCTTCTGGTTTATGCAGTTGGTTTTTCTCCTTGCTCTTGCTGCATTGCTTTCTTTCTACTCCTTTTTCCTCTTGGGTTGTCTCTGAATCTCGCATCAGAGGATTTTTTTTATGATGGGTTAAATTGAGAATGCGTATAAATCGTATTTGGCTGAAACCGGAACTAAGCGTATTTTTGGTTTTATGGTAGGTCGCATGAGACTTTTGCTGTTGCTCGTGACTTATGTATGATGAAATGCCAAAGTTTAAAAAGTACTGTAAGTCAAAACTCATGCTGTTATTGGTCGACGGTAAGCTTTGTATACAGTATACAAATTTTACTAGAAGGAAAATTTTTTATTAAAATGGAATACAAATATACTCTTATCTATGCAGCTTTGATGATGAAACCCGTTTCCATGGTGTCAGTCAGCAAACAAGAAGAATGTTATAGTTAAGCAAGAGTTATATAAAGCTGACAAAGAATTAAAAATAGATTTTGACTTGCATTAAGCTAGTTTTAAGTGAAAGCCATAAGAAATTTCTACCTTAATTTCCATTGAGAATACAAATTGATTTTGCTCTTCCAGCTGAACCGCATTTCATAAGAATTTAACTTCTTTGATTTGACCTCAAGTCAGCACAAAAGTCTCTTTAGTGAAGATATAAAGTCTGAATGGCTGAATCCCATCTCTGGCTTTCATAAAAATTGAGCTTTTACATGCTTAATTTAATTGCTGATGTGGAAAAAGTTAATGTTCTGTTTAAATCTTCCCACAGAGCATCTTTACAAAAAAAATGGAATTGTTCTTAATTCCAAAATGGAAATGACAAGATGCCATCATATTAAATTTGAGGTGACAGTTGAGTTTAAATTAGAAATGTTTTCAAGATAAAACAAAATAATAGATAAACAGATGTCTTACCATTTTCCTGCCGTACCTTTCTTATCATTCTTAATTTTTTTCTTGATTTGCACATCCACTGAACATGAATTAAAGCTCACAGACTGGAAATATCGATTTGTTTGAATATTTGTGCCTAATTAGTGTAACTAGGGCTCCTAAGCAAAGGAAAATTTCAGACTGCAAATAAAATTCAAGTTATTTGTTTAATACATCATAGTGGTATTTCCACTTGAACTTCTTTTTCTAAATAAAAAATGTCTTAAGAGTTTTTCACTGCACTTCACTGTCAAGTGAACTTCAATAAAATTTTAAAAAATAAAAATTCTTTCAACTTTAACTCGATTCAAGGTAATAAGTTTTGAAATAATTTTTATTTTCGTGTTCTTCATGGTTGTTCAAAAGTTCGATCAGTTGATTGCACCAAGGCTCGCGACCTCTTTCATCGATATGAAAATAAAATTCTTATCTTTTAATTTGAAATTGAACATAATAATACCGTAGTGAAAAATTGATTTTATTTATAGTTCACCTAACTATATGGCGGTACTTTTCAAGAGGCTGTTGATTTGCGCAGCAGATGGTAAACCCGACAGGTGCGAAACGATGCCATAAAAAAAGTGAAATCACTGGTGCGTTTTTAACTCGCTTTTACGTGCTCTTAGACTTCATCCATAGTTACGACCCACGTGTCGATTTCCAAAAGTAATGAAGAACTTTGAGCACAAAAGAGCTAAGTGCCAAACGAATTATTGGAAAAATCATAACTGTCTGGTCGAAGTTATGAATAAATATGAGATTAATGTGTAATACCGGCTCACCTTTTGGTTATGGTAGTTGTTAATTCCCAGAATTGCTGTTAAAAAGGTGTTAATGCATATTAAATACTCATAAAATTTCTGAAAAACAATTTTGAGATAAAGAGTGTTTTTGAAAAATGGATATGGTCTGGAAATTGCAGATAACTTCACTGCAATGTTTGTGAGCTTGTGTGTCAGTGTGTGGGTTTCAATAAGAACAATTGGTCGGTCTGGCCAGCACAGGCAAACAGCAGTGGTCAATTAAACTATCCCAACATCCATACAGCGATAAACAAATAGAAAATGTCTCGAACTGTAATGCGGATGGAATTATGTGAGTTGCAATTAACACTGCCATGAACGAGAATTCGGCATTTTTGTTTAAGTTTCACTCTAAAAACTGAAAATTCAGCTTTTGAAGTCAAATTGAAGTTTAAATACAAGCTACATTACAAAAAATTCAATGATAGGATAGATTAGGTTTCGGAGACATAACATAATCTAACCTAACCTAACCTAACCAAACCAAACGTATGCACAGTATAACTAAGGTTGGTTTAGTTTGAGACTTTCTTCCAATCCCCTGTTCTACAGCATTGCCACAAAAAATCTTATCTTATGCATAGGATTAAAAAACAATTAAAAAATGTTTATGAGGTTTTTAAAGTTACCGTATGCCGCTTTCCAAGGATTTAAAATGAGCGGAATTGTTGAATCATAGTTAAAGATTCATATAAGCACGTAGTTAAAATATTAATTACTGTGAGCATGCTTAAAATGACAGATTTTCTCTAATCTATTTGCAAGTTGGTCAAAATTAACTTTTTATGTAATTCAACTGATCAAACCAATTGACGTTTACAGCAAGTTGGAATCGATTGTTACAGCAAGTTGGTATCGCTGAAACATCGATACCATTTGATTTGCAGTTGGCATTAATTTTGACCATGTACCTGCAGTTCAATTAGGCCATGCTTAGAAACCTGTAATTTTAAGTATGCTTGTTTTATTTTAACTATACGATTCAGCCCATTTTTCTTTAAGCACACCGTACATAGCTAAAAACAATTCTAAAATCACAGTAAAATTTTCCCAGTATGTTGCTCAATGAAATAATCAATGCCATGTTTAAGTTCCATCAAACAATAAAACAATGCTGCACAACTGTTATTGAGCGTGGGATGAGAACTGCTTGTGTAGATAAAGTGGCTGCGTTTCATTAGATACTTGACACGAGATTTCGATTAACCTAGAAAGACCAAGCACAGTCGTTTTGACCACAAGCATTAAAAACACCGTGTAAAAATCATTGTCATTCCCAAGGTTAAAACGTTGTGAAATCACTTGTCAAGTGTGATGTTTACAAGCTGATAAGTTTTATAATCTTCATTCTTTTTTTTTATTGTACTAAAAAATTGAAACAGAACATCTTTTTAGTATATTATATATTACCACGTAAACACTTTTGGCTCGCTTCTCTGCACGACGCACGAATTTGTTTTGATGGAGCGACATTTTAGCTCAGCTCATTTAATTAAATAATAAAATTTGTTTTAACCCGAGGCAACGGTAAGATAAATTTTCAAAAGAGTTTAAATAAACATAACTATAATAAATCACATATGGTAGAATGTTTTCACTCGACAGACCTAAACGTCAAAATTTCGAAGTAAAATGATCCATAATTACATCACGCGTCGTTTTCAGATCAAAATTTATCATCCAAAATTGCGAAATGCCATTCAGTTCAGTTCAGGTATATGGAAGAGAAATACCTCTTTAAAATTTGTCCTCGAATAACAATAAATCACAAACTATTCTATTCCTTTTGGAATGGAAGCCGACTGAAATTGAGAAACGACATTTGACATTTCAATTTTTTTCGAACGCAAATCACATGATCTAGCAGTATTACATCTTTATGACCTTTATAATGACACAAATGTATTTTGAATGCTCATTTGTCTTCAAAACTACATTTCCAATTTTATTCCCCCTTTAAAAAAAAAGTAATTACGGTACCGTATTTAAATGGCATTTCGACAAAACCCTGATTTTACATCAACTTTTTAACTTTGAAGATACTCCTTGGTACGCATTGTATGCAACTTGGTTTTTAGTCCACGTACTTGACATTCAGTCGACGTTTCCTCCCAAAGACGCTTCAGGAAATGAACGCCCAATGCACTATGAGTTTTGCTCGACTGTCTGCAGTGTGCATTCAAGCTTGAAATGATAGAAGTAATTCTGATTGTGACTTAGATTTGTAATTGGCTTACATGGCATAGAAATAATTGACATTCGCCCAGCAACAGCTCGTAATCTATTTTAAAAGCAACACTCGAATAATGATAAAACGTGCGTGTGTGGTTTCTATGTCAGTTATTGTAATTATTGCAATTAACAACGGGTTAGGGTATTAATTTACATTAATTGAAGCTGTTGTTAGTTATTTTCCTGCGACGCATGTTGGAGACTACAGGGTGGAACAAAAGTCAGGATGTTGGTCAATAATGTCGAAATGGTTAAAGATAAACAAAATCTGGTTGATCGAGCTCAGAGGAAAGGGGGTTTAGGCCAGTACAATTCCACTTTAAGCCCAACCATAGGTTGTTGAGTCGTTTCAGAATCATCTCTTCACGAGGACTCCAAAAATCTAGGTCACCGGGTCAAAAACAACGCGAAAATCGTTGTCAAAGATCCAAATGCACGGTAAGCCCAACCGTCTCGTCATGGCGATTCTGAAAATGTATTTCCCGCCTCCCAAAACCACATTTTCCTGCATTATCCTTTGTTGGGTTAAATTCAAAATGGCTTCTTTTGGGAAAAATGCTGTTTTTAAAGTTTTGCGCGTTATTTTTGGAAGATAGGGCATAGACTTTTAGACTCGTCACGACGAGGCGGTTCTGATGGTACCCTCAAAGTACGATTGGGCTTATGGTGCATTTGTGATCTTTGACAGCGATTTTCGCACATTTTGGACTGGAGCCCCGTGACCTAGAATTTTGGAATCCTCGTGAAGAGAGGATTCAGAAAAGACCCAACAATATATGATGAGCCCCTTAAAATGAAATTGTTCCTTTAGGCCCAATCCAGCGATTCACTCAAATTTGAAATTTGACCTCTGACCTCGATTTCGAGGTCAAATACTTTCAATATTTTAATCCATTAAAGATGGAGCGAAATTTCCAATCGGAGTGTCAAAGAGGACTCTCTGATTAGTCTAAAAATGATATCACGGTACTTCATATTCTCTAATATGGAATTATTTTGGAAAAAACAGGATTTGAGATGAGACCGAAACCGAGCTTCGGGCCCCTTTTTTCCAATTACGAATGCATTCAAGCTCTAAATGAGGTCAGTGAATCGTTGGATTGGGTCTATAGTCCCTCGATCGAACATAGTGTGTTCATCTTTAACCATTTAGAAATTATTCGGCCGGGTCCAGACTTTTGCTTCACCCTGAATGAAGTACTGTTCAGTATGTAGCAATAAAAGGGGGATGGGAGGAGGAATCCGTTATTTCTTATTAAAAAATTCTAAATAGAAATTCTGAGAAATAGAATAAAAAAAAGAATGCGTAACTTAGGATTTTTTGAGTCTCATGTCAAAATAAAGTTGGCAATTTTCTCGGAAAACCGTTATCATAGGCACGCAGGGCAGCCTTATAATATCCCTTCAAGGGTTGATGTGATAATTCAGATTTGAGAATTTAGTTTTTAAAATTAAGTTTATATTTACTGGAGGGAATCAGTACAGTATAGCCTGAGTTACTCTTTCTGCACCATCCTGTTGTTGTGTAACATAGTTATTGGCCAGCAATGAGCAATAAACACAATAGAAATATCTTTCCTGTTGTTCGTTTAGTTCAACAAATTGCTTATCAGCACTTCATCTGTGCTGAAGCCCTAAACCAAGCTAAACGAAGCTATCAAGCCACCAGGAAATTTAAAAAGCCCAATTTTAGAGCCTTTTCTTTTAAGGATGTGACATTAAATCCCTTTTATACAGACATTTCATGTTTTAATCAATGCCACTTGTCTGTGCAATGATTTCACTTAACCTTGTGAAGGTAAAATGCTATTTTAAATTTATCTTACTTCAATTAATTATTTAACCCAGATAATTAATTCACATCAATTTCGATGTACTTTCTTGAATTACATATAAATATCTAATACTAATTTACTGAATATTATTCCATTATTTTCTTACCTGTACAAAACATCTGTTCAAAACCTTTTCAAGACTGTAGAAACTCAATGATCATTGTCCCATTTATCTCTGAAAAGAAAAATGACATCAATTTAGTATTGACAACAGTGAAATGTATATAAAAAATGTAAAGCAATTAATATACAGTTTTGAAAGCAGGCAACTGCAGTAATTCAAAGAGCAGAAAGAAAATAGAATGTTAATAAATGAAATTAGGCCAACTATCCCGTGTGATTGGTTTGGGTTCTAAAGCTAATTGATTTTTTTTTCAATTCTATTTAGGCGATACAACTCTTGAATGAGACAAATCAACAGCATTTTATTTAAGCCTAATGACAGACGAGACCTTTTCTCTTTGGCGTTGCAATTAAGTTGTGAGTAGTTTTACTGCTGGAAAGAAAGCCTGGTGTGTAGGATGAAGCGAAAGTTCATTAAATTTTCAATTAAACTTTTGTCTTTACTGCGATTTGTATCTCCTAATTTATGTTGATTTTTCTAACTACACATTTTTTCTTTAATTCACACACTGCCATAAGTCTGTAACACGTCTGATGCTGTGTAAAGAAAAACATGTTTTCAACAACAGATGATTCCTTATCCCTATTTAGTACCTATAATTGCTTTAGACAGAACAAGGAATTGCTTTTATCTAGGCATGGATAAATTCCTTTAAAAAGTTGAGATGGAATGAAAAGAGTAAGAAAATATGACCTAAAATTGAAGGGATCTGAAATAACATCCATTAGACATGCAAATTGCAAATACCATGAACAAATAATATATTTTAAATTTTAAAATTTAATATTTCAAACTTCACTGGATATTTAATAAGTATTGGCTTGTACCAGTCGATAGTTTCCGTTATTTTTGGTTAAAGCTTAACAAATGTTCAACAAATGTTTTAAATTTTTAAAGTGGATTTCAAAAGAATTCCAAACTATGAAATCAATACTACTTCACATTTAAGGTTACAATTTTTCTGTGGAAATAATAAAAAAACATTCTTTTATGCGTACATATCAGCATGAGCAAGAACACAGCTGGTCACATTTGAAATAAACAACAATATTTCAATTTCCTCGCTAACTTCAATAAAGATATTTTAACACGTGCAAAATTCAACAACTTTTTCATTTAAATTCTAATTAAATTGCATTGGAAATCTACAATTGTAAATTTAAAGTTGTCTTAAGTACTTCTTTCTGTGGAGAAGGATTGAAAGAATAAATAATTAAAATTTGGTTTTGTGGAAATAAATGCTGCTGTATGGCACACTTGTGACATGAATATACTCTGTACACTTGTGACATGAATACACATGAAAATGATAATAATCCAACTTGCTCTAGCAACATTTAGTACACTGGAAACCTAAAACCCTAAATTTTATGCGTTATATACTTGAAACTTGACACATTAACTTTAGCAATCATTAGGTTCATTCAAAGTTCTTGTTTTTGATGTTTAATTCTATTTTTTTCCTGTTTTTAAAAAACACCTAAAAACAAATAGTTTTTGTTTTTTATTTGTTTGTGATTATCAGTTACTAGTTTGGCTTTTAGAGGAAAAAAACCATAGTAAAAATAGTAAAAAACAAAAACAACCAAATGGATTTCTGTTTCTTTACCTGATTTAAATTTGTTTTCAACGACAGTCTGTGGTCAAAATGGCAGAACTTCAAACAAGACAAGAAGCTATAGTGACTATATTATTGCTTTTATTGCTAGTATGACTTATTACCCGTCTCTCAGTCATATCAGCCATATTGACTTTGTTTAAACTACCCCTGGTGTCTAATGCGTGTAATGCATTGAAAGACAAATGATGATGCAATTTTATGTTTTGTTTATAGAAAAAACAGTTTTTCAAAAACAAGAAAAGCATTAAAAACAAAAACTTTAAATGCACCTAGTCTAAATCATTTAGATAATTTCTACATGTCATGTTTGGTATCGTTAATTCGTTATCATATCTTCAATCTTCATCTTGCTTCACTGGTCTTTCGCGATCGTGGTATTATCCGATTCGCTGTAAATCCTCTCGCGACAGAACTGTGTCCCAGCAGAGGGACACCAAGGCGACCAAGTGATCACTCATCCCGGTTCCACCAAAGTAACCAAAAATATTGAAATATCCTTGACTCCTCCAAGCCAAAAAGTGACCATACATCAAGAAAATTTCTACAAATCACAAACTGACCACCAAAATGACCATTCACGAAACTACAGAACCAGTGGATCCACCAAACTGACCAGGATCTTCAAAGTGTACCCTCGTGCTTCTACAACTTTATGTATGTACTAAGTAGTACATCACATTCATGAGACGCAAAACCTACTCTTCATGCATAGTTAGATCTTTGAAGATGTTGGTGTTTTCACGATTGAGAAATTTATTAAAACAAAACTTTGAATGCACCTATTGGTTTAAATGTATCGTAAGTCAAGTTGTCAAGTGTGCAAATCAACTTAGTTTCCTATCCTACCAATTATGTCACTAGCTTATTTCTCCCTCAAAAAACCCAATTATAAATGTCCAACACAGATGCCACTCCCATTTTTACCCTTTTTTCAATTTTTACTCTTATCAACTTCAATTTTATCTCCTACATGGCTACATCTTGACTCTATGAAATTAATTTTTTTTTCTTGGATTTATGGATTAGTTTTTAGCTTCAGGAAAACATTCTTTAGATTGATTTCCACCACACCTTCTGGCTGTCAAACTACATCGTACCCAACATTTGTGCCGTGTATTTTGTTCGACAATACCTAAGGGTGTGTTGGTAATCAATTGACCACTCCATGTCCACTCATTAGAAAGTTGCAAGAAGTCTCATAGAAGTGTCACATCAACTGGAGCGTCAAATATTCAGCAAACAAATTTTAAATTTAATTTTCAAGTGCTACTGAACAGTACGTGACGGAAAAAAGCCTTTTTCTTGTTTTGACTTGTTACTCTCGTTCGAAAAATAATGAGACACAAATTAAAAATGCTAAACCGAGCATACAGTAATTAACATTCACTTATGTTAAGGATTCTAATGAGATTTTTATCCTTCTAAATTTTTCTAAATTTTAAATGAAGCACCTGGTGAGAACTGACTGTGAGTCGAGAAGAAAATTGAAATTGAAAAAAATATCAAATATCGTCGCCACACACGTGTACAAAAATTTCAATATTAATGTAATTTCTTTTACTGCATTCCGAAACGGATGATTTGCATGTAATAATATATTTTTCTTTTATGGTATCTTTTTGAAACTTTATTATTTTTTTTAATTACCACAACATTTCCCATTTTCCGGCTTCCTCAGATAATGTCTTCATCTTTCCTTTTATTCACCCGAAGCACCGTTTCATCGGTTCATCTTTCCCCTATCATACAGTACATTAAAAAACAATAGACATTTTAGCTGTGCAAAATCACTTATCTCCCTTTGTGACATCTCTTTTCGTAAATTCCATTAATTCCACTAAAATTTGAAATGCAATATTAATGAATCGAGCTATTTCTGTCTCACTGTTTCCTGCTCTTCGTGCACATGCATCAAACAAGATAATCCGTGCTAAGTTTTCATGAAACATAGCCACTACTTTAATTCTATCTTCCCATACACCCACAAGGCTATTTTAAAGCTAAAGATCAATAAAAGTTCCGGTTATTACGTAAACGAGACACTTAACATCCTGTATAGCTGGAGCCTCAAGATTCACTTCATTTGACTGCTTAATTTGTTTGGATGATATAAACAAGAGCGATGTAATCAAAACAAATTAAAAGGTATAAAATTCGTTCCTTGGAATTTTTCATTAAAATACCATACAAATTTAACGCTAATTTGCATTGTTCTTTTTAAAAAATAAAAATAGAGAAAGATGTTGACTGATTTAGTTAGGTGTAAATTGAGCAATCGTTTTTAACTCAGTTTTTCACCCTTTTATATTGTGTTCTGTTTGTGACAATTTGGCTTGCGTAGGAAGGGTTTTTTGCGTGGTTGGACTTCGCTGCACAACATCTCTTCAATTTTGAGCTTCGTGATTACATTTGTTGATTGAAGTTGCATGGAAATTTCTTTTGTCTCGACTCTAATGTCTGCAGGGAGCTATTAAGATGGGTGTACTATGATAAGAAATTTTTGGTCTTTTCTTACCTTCCTCAGTTAACCTTTGAATTGAGTTTCAGATGGCATATTAAAGTTAACGCGCATTTGAATAAGTTTTTGGCGAACCAAGAAAACACAAAGTTCCACAATAGAAATCCAAGTGACTAAAAAAACCATTAGACTCTTCAGTTAGTGGCTAAATAGTCTAAATTTTATACACTTAAGGCATAAATGAATAAAGTTGGTTAGATGTCTATTCTACAGTTGGTTACATTTTTATTTTATACTTTAGAAATCCAAAAGCCTTTCTTTTATGCATTTAAAATGACTAAAAAGCTTTAGCTATATAGCCGTTTTCTAGTCGTTTAAGTGGGGCTAAATAAAAAGTGACTAAAATTTAAATTCATGGCTGCGTTCGATCGTAGAAATAGAAGTGTTTTTGTCACTTTTGACGTCACAACTTCTCTCGATACATGTATTAAAGTAAGAAGATGGAAGTTGTGGTGTCAGAAGTGAGAGAATTCACTTCTATTCCTAAGATCAAACGTGCCTATTGAATTCTAAGTTTAATTTTCTCTAAGTGAAATTCAGTAATCATGGATTTAAACTTAAGTCACTTTTTATTTAGCCCCACTTAACAACTAAAAGACAATTTAGGCTTTGGATTTCCAGTGTACGGCTTCACATTCTGGTATCGGATTCATATTTCACAATAACTAACTTCTTCCCTATTTCTTCGGTATCAAAAAAAATAAATCTTGTTTTACTCGAACGACACCGTAGTTCGGCATTAATCCTCCCATCAGAGTCGACTTTTCGAATCGGAAACAAATTATTGTTCACCTTTGATAGACAAAAACGGGGAATAACAGCTATCTTGTGTTGCTCCAATTGGAAACAGAGGGCTCGGCTCTTGTACGTTCCCAACCCAGGGTCGATCTCTAGAGCTTTTTGTCTGTAGCTTGCTCGAGTCCTCGGGAAAGAGATAATCTGACATCATTGATTTCCAATACTCTTATATGCCCATCATCAGACAAAAAAAATAGTAAAACCTTTTTTTTTCTTCCCGCAGAGAAATGCAAATCTGGAAATGATAATATTCCTCCTTTTTACCCAATCTAAACATTTCATACCTCCCTTATGCTATTTGCAATATCAACGGATTCCGACTGCATAAACACGCATTTGCAGATAATGCGGGCGTCTTATTCGTATTCGTTGATTCTTTTTATTTTTTTTTCGCATTTTTAGCATCGTTCTTTTATCTGCTAACAACCTCACTATATACAATTAAAAGATAACAAACGGATTTACTCAGAAATTCCATTTCATGTTTTCATTCATGAACCTGGACGGATGAAACCCAGCGCTCATAAATGATGTTCAACATTCATCGTCACGAGGGAAACAGCTACAACGAGCTTCCACTACTAACTCGGCACAAAAACTTGTGTGGGCGGGGTGTTTCCACTGCTCGATCTCTAATTAGCTCCACAAACGGAAATTGAAATTTCCAGCCCATCAGTGGGGAGCTGCTGCGACGCGCGTTGCCCTGCAGTGGGCATTAAACTTTCAACATTCGCTTCACGTTGATTGGCTGCCTCACCCACAACTCGAGCAAAGATGAGTGAAGCTCCATCTATTACACTTACTGGACTCTGACATAATTATTTCCCCCTCCTTTTCACGCCTCGTGCACTGCTTGACTTCATTTTTTTTTGGTCGTGGTAGTGGTGTATATCGTAAAATATATATATGTATTAAAAAAAAATTTTATTTATTGAAATTAAAATCGTGATTTATGAAATATGGGCTATATAATTCCACGCGTTCAAAATATAAACACTTTAATCGATACGTAATATCCATTAGTTAGGCCAATGATCCTGCCAAAAGCAGATCAATGACGCTGTCATTTGAGCTATTCCCAACCGAAGACGTCATCGAAGCATTAAAATATTATGTATGGATCAATCCAATCCAAAAATATCAAAAACAAATCCGGCTAATTAGAAAAAAACGATTGGGAATATTTTTTTATTTAGTTTAATACGTGAATTCAGGTTTATCCAAACCGTAAAACCGTTAAAATCACCTAGAAAAAATTTATATATATACATAGAGCAACCAAATATATTTGCATAGTTAATACTAATAAACAGGAAACATTTTTTTACCCTTTTAGTCGATCCTGGAATTAAAAATCACAAATTTTTTCTTTAAAATAAAAATAAAATTAAAAATTGCCGATACTGCGTCGTTTTAAAGAATATTAAGTTCAAGCGGGAATAATGCCATTAACAAAGACAATGAAGTAGGGTAGTGGGGAGGGGCGTTTTAACCCTTTCAGACCCATTAATCGACATGCATGTTGCATGAGAGTCGCGGCTAATCTGTCTCTTTCCCCTCCTCTTCCTCCCCAAGCAGAAGCCAGGCTGACAATGACCTTTCATTAATTTTTCCTCGAGACGAGGATTTTACTTTCTGCGACTTGCTAAATGAGTTCCTGTTTCCATGGCAGGACTCCAACAATTCAAAATTAATGGCCTTGCCCAGCCACGGCTCACGTACACCCGTACGTACTACCCACACACACTCACATATAGAGGGAAAAGAGCGAAAAAGACCGGGTTTCAACGAGGCTAAAAATTGAATCTGACATCTGCCCTTTTTTCCTCTTCCTTCATCCTTACCAAAAGGTCCTTCCTACGACAAAAAAATAAGGAGTCGAAAAAAAATGTGAAAGCAATTTGTTAGAGAAGAAAAACTCGCTTCAAAAACCGATGGAACGAAAATAGAAAAAAATTATAAATTTTTTTTTTTTTTAATTTTTATTTTCAAACACAAAAAAAAATTAAAATATACGTAAGAAAAGGTAAAAAATCAAAAAAAATCTTTAATTTTATTTTAAATTTGAAACTTTGCGGTTTTTCTGTCTATATACAATATACAATATCCAATAGGCAATGTCCATTAAATTCGCCTATATGGAAGAGATTTCCCTGACTCAGCAGACAAATAATTTATTATGTTGGTATGTTATTCGATAAAAAAAAAAAAAAAAAACTACCAGTGTAGGGTAGGAGAGAGAAAAAAACATGGACGTGTAATAGAAGTACAAAATAAAGAAGGAAGAGGAAAAAATATAAAAAAATAAAAAAACCAAAGATTTCTTGGACAAGAAACGACCCCAAGATATACGAATTCAGAGCCAAAGCACACATGAAGACAATTCGAATGTAGAAATGGTTTTTAGCACAGTGCCAATTGGCAATGAAAAAAAAATTAATAAATAAAAATAAATTTTTAAAATACAAGAAAATTAAAGTTTTCTTCGTGCCTCGAATTCTCCGAGGAAATTATTTTTCCTCGCCGTATACTCGGTCGTTGCAGAAAGGTCATGGTTGGGTATTAACATTAATATTACCGCTAATTACTAGTGGACTGAATGGTCCGGAACTTGAAGCTGCATCCCCTACCGGAAACACAAGCGAATCACGTGACTCCCAACTTTTAAGCCTCGTGTCATGTATTCATAAGAGGGAAGCGAATAAATAAATCACGAGTTAAATCCCTCACTTTAAACTATTAAATATTTACCATTTTAATAGAAATTTTTTTTACATGCGGACGTGTGTGTGTGTCTATGTATTTTCTAATTTACCTCTCTATTTCTAAAAGTATCCATTCGAATTTTACATAAAAATTGTTTCTATTACACGTGTAATTTACCATCTGCTTATTTATAAACAAAATCGATGGTATTACTGATGATAAACTTGTTTTAATCCGTAATTAATGTAATAAATCTGGAATCAAATTACACGATACAAAAATAAACTACGTTTCTAAATTTATTTTCAACATGTGAGCGATCAGTGCGATTTCATCGAGTGTGACAAGATGTCGCGTACGATTCGACTTGAAGAACAATCTTCCCCGCCCAATGACTCGTTAACTTCGGATTGTCTTAGAAATAATTCTCCAGCCAAAAGAAATGAATGAAATGAATGAATGTTTGAATAGTCTAAAAGTCTTTTCGTAATGGATCCGTAGAAGTTTTGCAGGGAAAACAAAGTAGGGGGAGTTTTTGCTTGAAAATTAAATTTAAATTAAAGTAAATACTAACAAGGGGATGGCCAGCACCTGCCAACCACAGTTTGGGGCCATATCACATTATTTCAAACCCTTTTGTTAA
>JAQFZO010001714.1:0-14619 GCA_034695885.1 Geophilus flavus
CCTTAGTATCTCATTTGTGATATACCTTATGTTTTAGAGTGACCCAAATTTGCATGTTTTTTGATGTATACAAAACATATTATCAGCAGATTTCTTTGAAGTCAACTAAAAATATTTTCAAAAAATTAACAAATTTTGAATTTTGCAGATGGGGTACGTCGTTGGGGTATCACATAATTTCATGAAAATTTCGAAAAAATTAATAAATTGCAAATATATAGCACATTTCAATTTTTTGTGCAAAATATTCCTTAGTATCTCATTTGTGATATACCTTATGTTTTAGAGTGACCCAAATTTGCATGTTTTTTGATGTATACAAAACACCTTTAAAAATCTGCAGAATGTCTTCAAAAGTGGCCATAACCATACATTTTCTGCAGATATTTTATAGAAACTCTTAAAAGTTTGCAGAAAATCTACAGACTCTACCAGGTAGGGCAATTGTATTTAATTCCTGCATCATAAATTAATTCATGACATACAAATCCTCATTGATTTAGATTTCTGGCATGCCTTCGCCTGCCCCAGTCTCACAAATAGACAATTTGAAATCTTCGTGCAGTTTTTATTTACTAAAAAAAAAAAAAAGAAGAATATCAGGGGTAATCAAAACCCCCCTACAATTTTTTTGAAATCATCTTTTCATAATTGACTACACACATGATTTGTAGCTTCACGATTTTTCTTCTTTTATCGTGACTATTTAACCTTGACTACAAATTTCTAATGTTTTTTTTCCTCCTTTAACATCAGAGTAAAACAAAAAAAAAACTTAAAAAAAAAATTACATCGACCACCAACTTTGAGGTTACATTCTTCATACCTTCAACTTCAGCATGTCCATAAAGGACAAGATTCACGTCGAGAGACCTTTTCTTAACCTTAAGTCGCACTACAGGAGATCCCTAAGTCAAAATCTGACACACGCAATCACAAGACAATACCTGAATTATCCGCTACGTTAATTTACTTAGCATGAAAATCATCTTGTCATTTCAGAAACGAGCAAAAAATTGCACTCAATTATTTATGACTGTGCAACGAGGATGAAAAATCGTCTGAATGAGCCATTTACAAGAAAAGTGCGTCTTAAAATAGAAGCCTGTTGTCTTCTCCGAATTGTTTATTTACTCATACGGCTAATTAGCCATGTGATCCCGCACTCAGGCATGCGGCAGCCACAAGTGCAGCAAATTATAACAACTGCTGCTCGTAACATTTCTCATTTTTAATAATGTTATTCCTGTTATTTCTTCTTATCTTCAATGTTTTTTTTTTCTCGGTATTGGATGACGATGTAACTTTTTCCGGATGTTGTGTATATGGATTTTGCCACCCGTCGTTCGTGTAAAGGGGTCATTTTGTGGTGTGCCTTCGAGTGCCATGATGGATGACAATCAACGGCTGGCGATTGTCACGACGATGATAAATCACTCGGCTTATTTCGTAGTCAAATTCGAATCTCGTGTTGACATCCGATTTACTCTTGCGACTTGCTCACGGACAAATATGTCTGAAGTGAAATCCAGTCGGGAAAGCGTGAATAAATCGAGGGATGGATGAAAGTCTTATAAAAATAAACATGCATGAGGATCGTGTAACGGATAATTAAAAAGTGATGTAAGAGTTTGGTTTAATGTTACTCTAAATGGGGATGAGATTAAGATGTTAGATAGATGTTGCATCTGTTAGGGTGATTTCTATACATGTCGTGAGGCCGTCTGGTGATGGTTTTTTGCCTTTTCACGCATGAATTGGTGATGTGGGCAGTTTGCAGAAACTGGGTCAGCATCAGTCCAGTAATGTGCATGTTTGTCTGCATGAAAAAAACTGCATCAAGCCGGATTACCGGAACCATGTTAGATTCACAGGAAGAGGAACCACTCAGCCCTGATCTCTGTACGATCTGGGATGACGACTTCTTTGATCCTTTGAAAGTTATTTGAATTTTCGGTTGTTTTTTTTTTATTTTGGTTGTGCAAGTGATGTCTGCAAGATGTTGATGGATTGCTCCAACACGTTGCAGACATTTCAGAAATTGTTAGTGGGTCTGAATGAATGTAGTTAGTATTTTTCAAAATAACAACACACGTCCTTATTGCGTCAAACCGAGGCTTTGCAATCTCATATGTAGGATTATGAAAAAATTTTGAATTGTGTGTTATTCTACTTTTATCATTGTATGTATTTGTTTGGATTTTTGTCTGTGACAGGTAGTGTATGGCCACAGTAGCAGCCAGCAACCTAACCAAACTACTTTTCAATCTCAGATGGCTACTTCTTCCTCCTATTCAAATTTGAATAAACATTGCAAGAGAAATTATATACAGTATGTACGTAAAACCCACATACGATGCTACCACGATGAATTGCATGATTAAGAACTGAAAATAAATAAAAAATGGCTTACAATTGCAAAGAGTAGGTAATAAGTTTGAGCTTTAAAAAACTCACAAAAATATCTTTAATGAAACAGAAAATAATTAAATCCAAGTTCCATACGTTTGAAATGACAGTAGCCTATACCAGCTATCATTTCATGGATGTGCCATAAATTTTTGAAGAACACTTTCAGCACACCACTAAAACGGGAAACACATTACGGTATTTTTCCCCCTTGCGAAAGACCATGCATAGGCCAAAGCAGCCACTTTCGACCTCACGCATATGATATCCGTCTGATCTGTATATGGCGACTCGAAGTAATTCATCTCTTAGTCATCTACCCATTCCTCAAAACTTGAAAATAATTTCCTATTAATCACTGCCCATATTTTTAACTCCCTTTTTTAACACCACTTTTTTATTTATGACATCGCTCATACGACCCTTTCGGATCAAAAACAACATCAAGCCGACAGTGATCGAGCAAAAACACTTTTATGGACACTGCAATTCCATATTCCAGCAATTCATTAAGGCAGTGCGTTGTTACATAATAAACTTCCGTTCTCTTTAGCTTGTAATCTCAGGAAAGAATGTCCATTAAAACCTAACGAGATGTTTTATCCGCCCACAAACTAACCATTAAACGCTACAACTCTCCTCCTCCAAGTGCCGCCTGGTGGCGCCAGCCAAAATCTGGATATGATTTGCTAGACGCGTGCTCCACGTGCCCTTCTCTTTTTATCCCCCCTTCCGACGTCTTCGAGACCCCCAAAACTGCATTCTACGCTCCTTTTCAACCTTATAATTGCAACCAGAACAACACGCGTTTTATTTTATTTCACTCCAGCCTTAATCTCTACATTAAATATCAATTAACCCTAAATGTTTATCATAAACAAGAAATATGGAACAATTTTTTTCCTCTTCTTCGAGAAAGGGGAGGAAAAAAACGTTTCCCCTTCTCTTTTACTTCTTTCTTTTATCTGCCATCTTAAATATGTCTAGGCAATCATGACGGGGCGGCTGTCTGCCTTCTTGCAGCATGCTGGGTGATTAGCTTTCCTCGTCTCATCCATGCCCCATCTCCCCTTTAGTCCACTAGTGTAGATGAAAGAATTTACAAATCCACTGCGAGATAACTTTGATTCCCAGAAAGAATGATAGTGTTCTTTGTAACCGCTGTAGTTATTGTAACGATAACTGTAGTGCGTTACAATTAAAAACAGGCGGTAGCTTAAACTGTATCGTGTTTAATTGTTAGATAAATTCTGATATTATGGACAACTAGGAAAGCAGGGAAGACGAATCCAATGGGGTAATCAAATCTGACCTCAAACATGCAACAATGGGTGATTCATTTATCAACTCGTTAATGGGACCAGTTAGAAGAAAAGTTCCAATTAGAAAGTTGTAGAGCAGGAAAAGTTTACCAAGGAACCATGTGGTGGTCCGAGACCGTGTTTTAGGAATCTCGTGTTTTCCCCCTCGCCCAGGTTTTCTTGTTTCCACTCACCTGGGCCTCTCTCACGTCATCCCACCTGTCGAGGGTCATGTGACTGTTTGGGGGGAGAAAATCCTAGTGGCCGAGATTCGCACCTGGGCAGAGTATAAAACCCTCGACCCGGATGCGACTCGCCACTACGAAATAAATCACCAAACACACCATGAACCTCAAGACTCCACTTTGATCAAGTATGCAACGCTCAAGAACCCATCGCATAAGTGACCGGAGGTAGAGGCCCGGTGAGACGGCTGAGTAACCACACTTCGTAGGCACGCACGTAAGGCCTATTTTACGGCAGTGCACTCGCGCACCCAAAGTGCTACAACGACCGTTTAGGTAAATATTTGTGGTTTTTACTTGTAAAAATCACACAACTCGAATTGTTTAAATTATATTTTACTGTATTTGGAGGTTTTTCACCGCTTGCGGTTTTCCTCCATTTATTTTATTAAATAAATTTGCCTTAACCACAAGTTGGTTAAGGTCCCTTTACTTTTGTATTTTTGTATTTATTCCCCATTTGTAAGTCGCGACAGTGGACGAAAATTGTTTTTAGTTTTTTGATGCTGGATTGGCTGAATTGGTTTTTGTTCATTTCGAAATCTCGGTGAATGAAGAAAGCGGCCATGAATTCCATTAGGCTGAAGTGGAAGGTTTCCAGGTGTTTTCGGGATCCGAGGTTTGACAATCGTTTGTGGTTAATCAGTAAGCCCAAGTCGTGGATCCTGTGGATGAAAGGAATGGGTGATTATTAGAATTAGTACCTATTTTTGTTTGAGTTTTAATGTTTGTATTTTGTCCGGTCCGTTTGGGGGATCTTAAATTATACAGGGAGATTTCAAAGAATAAGTCCATCTTAACTTGGTCCTTCAGCTTCGATCGTATGGGATGAAATGTTCATATAGTTATGAGTACCGTACAACATTTTGGTATTGGTTTCATATTTCACAAATTTCCTGTCAGAAAATATGAAAGCTAACTTCTCCCCTATTTATCCAATCAAAAAAATTCCAATTACGATCTTGTTCGGTATCGAAAAAGAAATCTTGTTACCTGATATTTTTGCCTATCTGTCACAGTTTAGCCGCAATCGGCAGTTAAAAAACGCTTAGGCTAGACCGCCTATCTAGTATTAAGATACCAAACACTGTCGCTGCAATAATTTGTTGAACTTAGTTGCACTCCTTCTCTACACGGACCTGACACCTTCACTGACGCTCTTTGCAACCCCAACCATCCCGCCCATTTTGTCTCTACCTGGTTCAGGGCCTCCGACGATGCCAGAATAACCAGAAGGTTTCTTTTCGAAATCCAAGTTATTCTTTCTACTCTTTAGAGCCGCAGCTTTCCGTACTGTTGTTTCGATTCCTGGAACCAATTCCCCTCTTGATCTCCGTGCCAAGGCGTTAGCATGTGCTCAACCCGACTGCACCACCCACTGCACCCATTTCACTAAGACTCAAAATTCACCTTATTGCATGCATGTACAGTAACTTGTTCTCTTTTTGCTCTTTTAGAGCATGTAATAGTTAATTAAATAAATAAAAAATGAATACAAACACATTCCCCTGCTGTACGTCACTCCCTTACTTACGTACTATAAATATTACTGTACAGTGCAAAGTAGACCATTTCACGTTCTTTACTTTTAAAGAGTTAATGGCAGGAGGGGAGTGATTACAATATGGGAGATAAGTTTGTTTTCATTTTTTTACATTTTTCAACTGTCAATTACGGTGGGCTGGAGGCTTATAGGATAAATTGAATTTTGAAAAAAAATTTCATGGCCCATGAGGCTCAATTTTAATATTCATAGGGCCAAAAGGGTCAAAATGAATTTTTCCTTGAAGACTAGACTTTTGCTTCACCTTGTTTACACCAAACTATATACGTACGAATCATGAAAGTATTCCCAAATAGCTTGAGACAAAACAGTACAGAGGTCTTCTACGTAGCTCGCTTTATACGGTGGAACTCCACCGTGCTGGCAGAGGAAATCTGTATTTGTTATTGGACCAGGCTCCGCAAACGAATTAAACTTGGTAACCCATTGCTTGGATACATAAAACTGCATTAAACTAGGCTGAAAATAACAAAAAAAATTTTATGTAAAAATATTTTTTTTAAAAATGAATTTTGAATGAATAATTACTTCTTTTTTACTAATTCCCATCAATTCGATTACACGCTGCCGCTTCCTGTTCATTTCCTCTGATGTTTTTCTGTAATAAACAACGATACTACTTTGATGTTTTCTTATGGTTTACGAGATATTGCAATTTTACCTGTAAAACAGAACGTATGCTTCACAATTGGCAACCGTTTGCGGGTCGACTTCGGTGACATATTGGTCGTCGAATTCATACCATTGATCGTTAATGCAATTTAATGCGTAAGTTGTGTAATGGCCACCTAATTTAAAAAAAAAAAACATATTTTAGTTTTAATTTATTATTTATTTCACAAAAAAATACCTCCTGCAGTTCCATGATGGCATATGACAGCAACGAGATCATATAAAGTTACTTCGGAAGATGACTGATTGTACAAGAATGGCTGCATGTCCAAACCCTCTAGCGGGAATGAAACGTAGGTGCTGATTTTAGAAGAAAACATTACTTCGTGTCGAAAGCGTTTCAGGTGTACGCAGAGAATCTGCAATAATAATAATCACTCTTTTCAACGTGTGCCCCTATTTTAATGGTCAGCGAACCTCGCTACAACAACAACAACAACAACAACTTTCAAATTTTCATTAAAAATGATTTTTCCTATTTCTTTATAGCGAGCGAGGTTCGGTGTTTCGATTTTTTTTTTTTTTTTACCTCTGGCAGTTCCAATACTTTTGAATATTTAATCCCATTTCTTAATCTGAAAGAGGATAAAACATTTCTTTAATCAATTGAGTAAACATGTTAGATATTTTCATCCCGAAAGAATACTTTTTGCATTTTTCGCAGCTGTACATATTATCGCCTTTCAATTCGTCTGCAGAGAAGAAAGCAGCCAAACAATCTTGAAGACTAACTATTGGACCCCATAACCAACTGAAAAATAAATAAAAACAAAAATCAGTACACAGCGGAAGGAAACTTCGGGAGTAATTTTAAATCATTTGTAATTCCTCGATTCAATTTTATATGTAAACATAAAACAAATGATAAATAAGGCTTCCCTGCTGTGATGTCGAGCAGGGAGCTCAGTCTGTTATTGGCTAATTGTTATGACAGTATTTTCTTTTAGAATCGAAGACATACCGTGGTATACTAGATTTTTCTTTTAAAAAAAACCTTTTCATCCACCCGAACATCCAATTGATCCATCCTTGGTTGTTATATACATCGGTGCAGGTACTCAATGCTCCTTTTTGAGGGCTTCCTTGTGCAGATGCGTGCAAAACACTCAAATATTCCCTACTGGGAATCGGTAAAGATAAATCCTGGAATGTTTCTTTGGTTGTGGAGACCTGAGAAAATAAATATAAAATTTTAGTTATAGTTTATTACAAGATGGAACAAAATGCTGGTCCCAGCTAAATAATTTATAAATGGTTAAGATAAACAAAACCTATTAGATCTGTGAAGATAGATCTTGGTTCTCTCCTGTTTTCGAATTTGTCTTTCCCCGATTAAAGCCCAGGCATTTAAAGAAAAACTTTGGTTTTTTAGGAGTTTCATGAATATTAAAAAATTGATTCAGGATGATTTTTTGAAAAATTGGGCCCTCGAAGACAATCACTTGGGTCCTTACAACTTCTTTCGAGGCTTTCCGAGACCCATACATCCAATTTAGAAAAGTTTGCCAATAAACCGAACATCCCAAATCCGTTTAGTTTTTAATTTTATCTCATTTGGTTCTCGAGAAATTGGAAAAATTGTGAAAACCCATACACGAAACGATGGTTCTGTTGGGTCTTTAAATCATCCTAAGTCAGTTTTTTAATATTCATTAAACTCTTAAAGAAATTCAAGTTTTTCTTACCATCAAAAAAGCCGGTATTCCAATTTTTTGGCACGATGACTCCATAATCCCATAAAATAATCCAAACAACACAAACTCAAAGATCATAGTAATAACCTGATCAACACTGATGACATCACCCAATTCAACTCTCAATTTAAATCATTTTAATCATCCATAACTCATTTCCACAACTATTTATGACCTAAATTTCATTTTATGACTACATCATGACAAGGAAAAAAACCATAAATAACCAGGTTATGATTAATAAAATTTAGTTTTAGCTGAAATATAGAAATAAAATAAAAAAATAGATCTAAAATGTTGTTAGTGTAACATTCCCTTTAATGTGAAATCAATAGGAGAGAGTAAAAACAGCATAGAGACATTTGAGCCATTAAGTTTCTATTCTATTTGATTAATAGGGATGAAACACTCATAATAAAAACCACACCTTTATTGATCTTTTACCATTTCAATGCCCTCTATTTAAAAAATATAAATAAAACACCAGGAAAACGTGTCAATCAATCAAAATGCACTTGTTTACACATCCTTTTAACCCATTTTCATAGTGTGAACACATTTTTACACTTAAAATAAAAAATTTTATGTGAAAGAAAAATTATTGGCTGAAAATTTGCACAAAAATTTTATTTTGGGTAAATATTCATTCAAAAAACATTTTTTACACTTAAATTGATTTTATTTCATTTTTTTTTTCACCCAAAAATTTTTATTCAATGACAATTTTTAATAAATCCATTTTTTGGCTAAATTTTTCATCAAAAAAATTTAATTCAGTTAAAATTTTCATTTTCATCCAGAAATTTTTTTTTTTAAATTTTTGAATAAAATTTCCAGAAATTTTTATTTTTTCATTTTTTATTTTTCAATTTTCCACATGAAATTCCCCGAAAAAAAATTCATTTTACCTAAAATTTTCAACAAAAATATTTTCTACCACAAAAAAAATTCAAAAATTCTTCCCCAAGATAAAATTTCCCATAAAAAATTTTTTTTTCATCATTTCCGCCAAAAGATTCAATTTTCAACATGAAATTCCCCACAAAAAAATTCATTTTACTAAAATCTGCACCAAAAATTTGTTTATTTTGTTTTTTAACCACTTAAAAATTTTTTTAAAATTTCAAAAATCCTCCGTCAAAACAAAATTTTAATTCTTTCATCACTTACTGTGAGTCCGAGGATCCATTTTGCGCTGAATTCTTGCAATCTCCCCTACAGGCACTTCGTAATGTCATATTACCACGAGAGAAAGTTCTTGACATATTTGATGATTTTTTAAACGACTTCGAACAGTTTTTAAGTCGAGTTTAACTTCTTTAAGTTCCCGGATTGATGTGTCCACACGCACAAACCGTCGTCCAGTCGGTGTTTACCGATAATAGTGTTCCTTGTTACGTTAACTTATTAAATAACGTGTCATTTTCGTGTTGTCTATTTATATTTGATGATTTTTAGGCTCTATCTCACGGTTAAGTGATGAAATCCTGAGAGACAGCGTCACCATTTGGAATTGCGAGTTTAAAGATTGTGTGTCCCGGTTTTTCCGTTTATTGGGTGGTTTGCCTGGTTTTGAGATGACGTCATTCAAAGTGATTTATGGTGTGGTTGGGAGACAAGGCCTGCGGAATTATTGGAGGCCGGTTTTGATGATGTTTTGCGTCAGAGAGGCCTCTAGGCGTGGTAGTAAAATTGAAATTTGTGTATTTTAGTAAAGATTTTGTTGAAATTTGTGTATTTTAATAAAGATTTGGTTGAAATTTGTGTATTTTAGTCGATTTTAGTAAAGATTTGGTTGATTTTGTGCACATTAATAAAATTTTGGGTAAATTTTGTGGTTTTTCGAGAAATTTTTGATATTTTAATATGGAATTTGTTTATTTTCTATAAATATTTTCGATATGACAATAAAGTGTGCGTTTTCTATTCTATTTCCTAGAAAAATGCTTATTTGTTAGTTACAACAACTCCCGCAAGATGGTAGCACTGAAACTACTCACGCGTGTATTACCATGACAACCAATACCAAACAAAACAGAAAATACTTTCCTGCACTATTTTACCGTAGGATTCAATGAAAAATGTCGTTCAGGGATCTCAGAAGTAAGTTTTAATTTTAAAAAATATTTTACATATTTATTTATTCATAAAAACTCAAAAAATTAATAAAATCAAATTTCCAATCCACAGATTTAACAGAAATGTTGAGAGGTTTGGGTTTTTCTCGTTTAATATCAATGGAAAACTTCAGAACCCCAAACTTCCCTCTAGTTGCTGAAATTTTACAATGGCTTGCAAAAAGGTAAATACAGTAATTAATTTCTTGAGACTTGATGATGATGATGATGTCATAACTCTTCTATTGTCATAGGTATGATCCCAATGTGGATTTGCCATCAGACACTGAAAGTGAGCAGGACAGAGTGATATTTATCAGATCTATGGCCCAGTTTATGGCATTGAAGGCACATCAGAAATTAAATACTAAAAAACTGTATCAAGCTGATGGTTATGCTGTCAAAGAGATGTTGAAACTTATCACCGCTTTGTATAATGCAACTAAAATTAATTATGAAGATGAAGATGAGGTTAATGGAGATAATGGTTCATTGACTATTGGATTTGATGAACTTTCCAAGGTTTGTTATGCAGAATGACTTACGGTACTACGGTACCATAAATCCTTTGATAGTGCAAGGTGACTGCCTAAGGTTCCAAAGTACGGTATAGAGTATAGGTGTTGGAGATGTCAATAAATAGGGGGCACCTATAAGGGAAACAACAAAATTTTCATTTTGCCCAGTTTTGAATTTTGTTTTGAGCCAGCCCTGAATACTTCTTTTCTTAGCGTTGACACTAAAGCTCAGAACTCATAAGTTTTGTCTGGCCATGAAACCTGTGCTCAGAATTGCCCAAATTCACCAATCACCACAATGTTCCAGTTGCAAGTGTGTTGGTAAGATCATGCCACAGACTGATGTTAGGTTGCTATTGGCTGAAGCCACAGAAAGTCTGGTACGCCAAAATTAAAATTTTTTTTGTGGTTCCGATACTACAAAGTCTATTTTTTCTGTTCGCACGTTCACGGCACAGACTTTCCAAGTACTGAATGTGTCGGTACTTTTTTCTGTAACTTGCTATTCTGTGGGCAATTTGGTCATGCTGTGGGTATTGACCCTGGTTTGGGATCCTAGTTTGTTCTTTTTATTTTTGGGCTTACCACAGTAGATATTGAACTTTGTGGCAGTCATTAAGGGAGGGAGTCCAATACTTTCCCTTAATGGAAAGTGTTTATTGGGTTTTCCTCTCATCAGATTTCATTCCTCATCCTTTCTTCAAAAGTCTTGGGGACTATTTGAACTTTTGGTTTGTTTTGTGCCCTCTTAACTTGAAAGTTTTTTGATTATGAATAAATTTGTAAAGTAACACTCTTGTTTTTAATTTATTGAGTTTTCATATACGGTATTCAGTCACTTTTAGAATACCTAATCTAGGCATTCAGTTTAGTCAAGTATACTGTATGGTCTATAAATTTATTATGAATTTTGCTGTTCACAGAGACAATTTTGCAATGACATGAATTTTAAAAAACATTTTTTAGATTTCCAACATAAAGTCAACAAGACAATTGGCATCTGAGATTACAACCAAAGGAGCAACACTTTATGATCTCTTAGGAAAAGAAGCTGAATTGAGGGTATGATTGTTTTTAATTAAAATTTTCTTAAAATATTGAACTTTAATTATATCTTAAATCCACAATTTTAATTGTAGGAAATTAGGACAAATGTCATTGGAAAGCAATTGGAGATAATCGAAGTTGAGCAGGGAATGAGAGCTGCCATCAGAGCAGTTGAGGTATAAACATGAATTTCGTTATCTGCACATGTCTTTGGGAGTTATGAGGAAGAAATATTAATTATGTTGACTGACTGTAGGAAGAAATCAGGAAGACTAATGAAGCAATTGAAAATGTTGCATCAGATGAAGCCAACTTGGAAACAAAAATTGAAAAAAAGAAAAGCGAATTAGAAAGAAATCAAAAGCGGCTTCAGACATTGAAAAAAGTCAGGTACAGTATATACAGATTTTATTTATTTTTAACCAATTAACCAAATCCAGACTTTTGTTCCACCCTGTGTGTAACTTATTAACCTTCGTACAAATTTTATATAAATTACAGGGTGTCTCAGAATAACTGTTACGCTCAAATTACTCATTAACTATGCAAGATAGAAAAATTACACTTTTATAAACATAAACTAATTAAGGTGTGGCAATTTTAATCGTGTCATCAAAATTGACTTTTGACCTCATTTTCAAGGTCATCCTTACTTTATCTTAAGAACCATGATAGATAGAGCAAAAAAGTCAATTAGAAAGGTGAAGAACACCTCATAATAAGCCTAGAAGTGATGTTACTTCATATCTTTAGTATGGAATTATTTTGAAAAAACATAGGATTGAACTTGTGTATATACGTTACAGCGAAACACTTGTTTCGAACCCTTTACTGTATGCAACTCTTTTTACTTATAGGCCAGCTTTCATGGATGAATATGAAAAACTAGAAGCAGAATTGAAGAAACATTATGAGACATACGTAATGCAATTTCGAAGTCTCACATATTTGGAACAGTTAATGGACGAACTTGAACGTGTTGAACATGAAAAACTAGAGGTTTATATGATAAAATTTCCAACAAATTGAAATTGCTGATATTTATACAATTATTTATGTAATTTCCTGAAGGAAAGAGAAGCTTCCATGAAGAGAATGGTGGAACAAATGAAAAGAGAGGAATTGCTCAACAATGACGAACCAGCAAATTTGGGGAATCCGCCGAATAAAGACCCGGTGTCCAATGAACTGGCAGATATCAACAAAAGGCCAAGGAATGGAACTGGACTTCGTGCTGGTGAACTAATATAAGAAATGTAGGAATTGGAAACATAAATCACAATTATTGATTTGTCTTTTGGCAGGTGGTGTTGGAAAGGAGGCAGCTGGTGCTGCAACAAGGAAGGTGTTTGGTTCAATGACCGGAGATGATGATGAGGTAAATGTGATTAGGGTAGAAATTGTAGTGGTGGGAAGTCTGTGGAGAGATTTCTAAGGGTCAAGAAGAAGTGTTATGGTTCAGATTACTATAAATCCAAAAATTTCTTCAAGTATCTTCACAATGTTATAAAATCTCAAATGTGTCATTGACACTAGCAAAATCACCACTGCCCCGCCAAGCAATCATTTAAACCATAAAATAATCAATGGATAAGACCAAAAAATTACAACAAAAAACAAAAATTTCTCAAAAATGGAATGAAAAGTGCATTTTAAATAATAATAACATAGAACACTCCCAAGTGAGAAAATTCGTCATTTTTTTCCTTCCATAAAATGTTTGAGTTTTCTTAAAATTTCAATTTCTTTTAAGTGACATCCAATATATTACATTGATGTTCTGAAACAAGACTGTGAAGGAATTTTCTATAAAACTTGTGTTTTGAAGTGTCTTGTTTTTCTCATAGCCAAATTGACACTTTGTTGATTTTTGTGTGTTGCAGACAAGCTATCACCATAAAATTTTAGGTGCAGCTATTTTTACCCTTGTGTTTATCATGAAAGTTTCATTACAATCATTTCCATGCTGTCTTAAAAAAACAAAATTTGATTTTTCGCTCACTGAAGTAGCGATGGAGCCACTAAATTGCATTTATGTAGCGACAACATAGACACAAAGCCTGTCTAAGTTATGTCACATTTTAGAATCGATGTAGATGTGCCACTTGGGCTGTTTCTTATGTCAAGGCTTCATTATATCGGGGAACCGACAGTTGAGAAATTTGTCGGCTATATTTTAAAATCCCTGATGTTTTTTATAGGATTTTGAAAGATTTTTTGAGATTTTAAGGATTTTTAAGGATTTTTAAGGGATTTTAGAAGATTGAGAAATAAAAGTTTTAAAAATTAAAATTTTTTTATTTTTTTTTGGAAAAAATTTTATTCCAGGGATCAAAATTGTCAGGGGTTTTGTGGAATGAGTAGTGTAGTTTGTTATGAAATGATACGAGAAACAAGGGAGAGTATATAAAATACTTTACATAATTTATGAACAGCCTCGAGTTCGTTATAACAAGGGGAGAATAGGGATGGGCAAAATAGGATCGAATCAGATTTTGACCAATCCAATTTGATCCGATTATTATACCGAATGAAATTTTTGTAATCCGAATCAATCCGAAATTTAATTGAATCGAATCGGATAAATTCGGATAACCGGATTAATAAAAAAAAATTAAAATTTAAAAAAATTTAAAAATCAAAAAAGTTTACTAAAGATTTTTTTTGAAATACTACATTTTTATAATTTTAATGTTGAAAATTGAAAATTGAACATTTTAATGTTTTTATCACTCAGCAATTTACTTTTCTGTGCAATTGGAACTTATAATTGATTGGTATTTTAATAAACAACCAATGAAATTTCATTTATTTTAAATTAAAAGCCAATCAGATTTTATTTCGGATGTCCGAATTTATTCGATTTATCGGATTACGAATCCATCCGATCCGTATCCGAATTCTTATTCGGATGGAGAATTTCCATCCGGATCAATGAAAATCGGATCGGATATAATCTGATCCGTTTCCATCTCTAATTTGTCACTTATTAAAAAAAAAAACTCGCGTGTACTGGTGTACGGGCGAACGATATATTTATGTGAAACATCTT